>SJYC01149793.1:0-111885 GCA_006408675.1 Madoqua kirkii | reverse complement strand
CAGTTAGCCTTTACCCTGCTTCATTTTGTATTCCAAGGCCAAACTTGCCTGTTACTCCAGATATATCTTGATTTTCTACTTTTGCATCCCAATCCCCAATGATGAATAGAATATCTTATTTATTTATTTATTGATGTTAGTTTTAGGAGGTTTTCTGTGTTCATAGAACTGATCAACTTCAGCCTCTTTGGCATCGGTGGTAGTGGCATAGACTTGAATAGCTGTGATGTTGAACGGCTTGCCTTGGAAATGAACTGAGATCATTCTGTCATTTTTGAGGTTGCACCCAAGTACTGCATTTTGGACTGTTATTGATTACAAGGGCTATTCCATTTCTTCTATGGGATTCTTGTCCACAGTAGTAGATGTAATAGTCATCTGAATAAAATTAACCCACTCCTATCCGTTTTAGTTTGCTGATTCCTAAGATGTTGATGTTTATTCGTACCATCTTCTGTTTGACCATGTCCAATTTACCTTGATTCATGGACCTAACATTTGAGGTTCCTATGCAATATTGTTCTTTACAGCAGTGGATTTTATTTTCATCACCAGACAAATCCACAGCTGAGCATCAGTTCTGCTTTGGCCCAGCTCCTTCATCCTTCCTGGGGCTATGAGTAGTTGCCCTCTGCTCTTTCCTAGTAGCGTATTAGACACCTTCCAACCTGGGAGACTCATCCTTCAGTGTCATAACTTTTTGTCTTTTTTGCACAGTTCATGACGTTCTCATGGCGAGTATACTAGGGTGGTTTCCCATTCCCTCCTCCAATGGATCACATTTTGTCAGAACTTTCCACTATGACCCATCTGTCTTGGGTGGCCCTACATGGTATTGCTCATAGCTTCATTGAGTTACACAGGCTCCTTAGCCATGACAAGGCAGTGATCTGTGAAGGGGATTAAGCATATAGAACAGCAATATTATAAAATTATTTCTGAAAGAATGGTTGTATTGAGATGTAGACAGTATAAAGTGAAAATGAAGGGGAAAATTTCCAAGAATGAATGCTAATAATGGATGGTTAAATAATGAAGGGAAGGAAGGGAGAATAGCAGGTCCCAGTTCTTGAGCAAGGGAGAGAATGGGAAATTTGGGTGTTATTTACAAATTAGTACTAAGTTCTTTAAACATAAAACTTTTTTCACTTGGTCCTTCAACATATTTCTTGCAAACTTCCATGTATCTATACTTTGAACTTATTGGATCATGACAGTGAACAACAACAAATTTGAGGTTCCTTCCTCAGAGTTCTTATCACTTAATGAGATTTAGTCATAGAATTCCATAATTACCTACCCAAATGGATAATTCTAAATGGTAAGTCTTCTGAAGGAATGGTATTTGATTCTGGAGGAATATTTAGGCAGAGATTAAACTTTGGTCTCGGTCAGGGAGGATTTTCCTCAGGACATTATACTTGAACTGAGATTTGAAAATGAAAAGAAATAGTTTATTGAAAGAAGAGTTAGGAGAGAGGGGCTTGTTTGGTTCCATCAAAAGACATGTGTCATGTTTTTGGATGGTGGATGGGGCAAGACCACATAGAACTTTCTAGGCCAGAGTAAGGATTTTGGTATTTATTCTAAAGGCACTGTTAATCCAGCGAGGGGTTTAAAAAGCAGAGGGGGTGAATCTGATTGCCATTTGGAGAAACTACTATGGTTTACTATAGAGATTTGTTTGTAGAGGCTGAGTGGAGGATAGGAGACATGAGAAGTGGATTTGGGAGGACAAAGTTATTGGGGTAGTCTGGTCTGGAGGTGATAGTATCTAGAACTGGGGTACCAAGAGGTGGAAGAGGTTACCAGAGGGAGATTACAGAGTGAGGAAAGAAGGCCTAAGATGAACCTTGAGGATCTACTATTTTGAGACTGGGAAAATCAGAATGAGACTTCAAAGCTGACAGAGAAGAAATGGTCAGAGAGGCAGGAGGACAACAGAAAAGCTGGTTATCAGGAGACAAAGGAAGAGAAGCTAAATACGTTTCTGTAGAGGTCTGCATCTCCAGAGATGCTGTTTGGTAATGAATTGTGGCTCTGGTTACCACCACCACTGTGCCTTGGGAACCGTACATCATGGCTGGCCCTCCGCCCTTGGACACCAGAAGATACTCTTGCCATTTCTGAAATGGATTCTCATCATGAACTTCTGATGTGGGAATTAGTGACTGTATTTGATTGGCAAAGCTTAGGCCATATTCCTGTAACATAGTCTCCTAGATGTAGGAAAAACAGAGCTGAGCTTTTTGGTTTCTGCTCCAAGATGTAAGCCCAGCCTCCTCACCAGACTCACCTAATGGTTAATCTCCCACATTTACGAAGGAGAGAGCAGATTAAGGGTAGAAAAAAAATCAATTGGAAATGCCTGCAACATTCTTCCTAAATAATATTTTATTTCACACATTTCAGAAGCTTTGTGTGGTCCCTGTCTTCATCTTGGAATGAAGAGTTAAATGCCCCTTCTTTGTAACTTTGTGTCTCATATGCATCAAATTTGGCCTGTTTGTCCTTGATTCACATGCACCCACACTGCATCATGCTTTGTACAAGGATCCGAGTTTGCAGAGATAAAGATGTAGCTTCTGTTCTAAGAAAACTTGGAGTAAAAAATAGGAGGATCTACTGTGTAGAAAATAAAGCGTGAGCTCCAGGGTCACTCACCTGTCTGGGTCCCATTTAGAGCTTAGACGGGGCTATAGGATGGGTTTACATGATCATACATTTGAAAATATTTTGCAAAAATGAACCAGTTTATCTGGAATTGATTAAGAACCCTCAGTTCCCAATTCTGACTCCTTCTCCATGAAATGTTCTTTCCTCTTAAGTGTTTGAGTGGCTGTGGGTGTTTCATGGTGGGCTAAGGGTGAGTTGAATCAGGGACACCATTAGTTTGGATTTAGTGGGATATAGTTACCAGTTTGGCAGATACGTCCATGAGCATTTAAATGATAGCTAGCAAGAACATCTGGAAAAGGTAATGGCACCCCGCTCCAGTGTTCTTGCCTGGAAAATGTCATGGACAGAGGAGCCTGGTGGGCTGCAGTCCATGGGGTCGCTAAGAGTCGGACACGGCTGAGAGACTTCACTTTTCACTTCCATGCATTGGAGAAGGCAATGGCATCCCACTCCAGTGTTCTTGCTTGGAGAATCCCATGGATGGGAGAGCCTGGTGGGCTGCTGTCTATGGGGTCGCACAGAGTCAGAGACAACTGAAGCGATTTAGCAGCAGCAGCAGCAGCAAGAACATCAACTGAGAAGGCACTGGTGAAGCTTTGAAGACCAGCATGTTCTAATCCCAGCATGTTTCTTGCCCTCACAAAGAAGAAAACTGGGAGCCTTCAAGAATTCCTTTTATTATTGAAGAACTGTGGCTACTTCTCTCTTCTCACAGTCCTCTCTTCAAAGCCTATATCAATTTCAAAGTCTCTTTTCCAGGACGTCCTGCAGCAAATACTCACCCTGTCTCCTGTCTCCCAAATCCTGGTGCTGACCTTGTTCAGTGGGAGGTAGAGGAACCCAAGCTAGAGCCACTCAGGCCCCATCATCTGCTGGCCACCATCCCCCACATCTGTCCTTGAGTTTGGGAACTACTTGAGTGAAAACAGCTTATCTTTTTTTCTTGTTTATTGCTTGGATAGAGAATTTTAAAGACATATGCCAACTAGGGTTTGTCTTTAGAGATCATGGGTAATGAGATGGTTTGAAGTTTAAAGTGCTCTGAGCCCAGCAACTGGGGTTTATTAATGGTATTAAGTACATTTGAAAGAGAAACGCAAACAAAAAAAAGCCCTTTATTCAAAACAATTGATAAAGCCCGGATACTTCGTTTGAAGTACATTTCAGAAAATTGTTTTGTAATGTTTCAATTCCACCTCCCTTTTTTTTTTTTGGCTATTCTTAGATAAATTTTTAAAAGAACTAAGAGAATATTAAGATAAAAATGGAATATTAAAAAGTTTTACTGTAACATTAAAAAAAAAAATCCTACCCAAGTAGTTGATTTAGAAGAAGAGATATACCTTAAGTAGAGATAAAGAATAGGGTCTTAGATTTTTGATAACCCAACTAATGAGGAAGAATGAATCTTATGAACATACTGGGAAAAGATTTAAAGTTCTTGATATTTTGACATAAATATTCACAGAAATATAGATAGCATAAAACATCATGCCATACTACAATATCAGTTACAAACAGTTCAATTCAGATTATTTAAGATTATTCACTGAATAGGCAAACTTGGAAGGGCTTAATTTGTGAAGTGATTTCTCCTAATTTGACAGCAGTCATAAAAATATGTAGTATGCAGACAAAGAATGTCACCTGCCATTTCAGTAAACAAACAATGTTGAAGCCATCAACCCTTGCAACCACCTCCAACAGTATACCCTGAGGGGATATAGGATGAGAAAAACAGGATATTGGCCCTAGATATTAGTTAAGGTGCATATCAAAAAAAAATTTCAATAAGCCTAGACTCTTGCATCTTCTCATCATAGAAAAACACTAAACGTTTTAACTTGAGATGTCTGGTTTCTTTCTTTTTCTTTTATTAGCAGTAATATTTTCATGTTCAAGTCCTTTATTTTGTATAAGTTTTTTGTTTGTTTTGAAAAACTCCTACATATTCTGGTTTCTCCCTTACCTCTTTGGAACAGTTTTTCAGAGCTGAGAGACTGTATTCTGAGCTTAAATCCTCAGTAAGTCCACTGAATAAAACATAATTGTTAACTTTTGCTATTGTTGTTCAGTCACTAATTTGTACCCTATTCTTTGCAACCCCATGCAGCATACCAGGCTCCTCTGTCCTTCACTATCTCCTGGAATTTGCTCATATCAGTTGAGCTGGTGATGGCCATACTACTATCTAATCCTTTGTCATCCCCTTCTCCTCCTGCCCTCAATCGTTCCTAGCATCAGGGTCTTTTCCAGTCAGTCAGTTCTTCACATCAGGTGGCCAAAGTATTGGAGCTTCAGCTTCAACATCAGTTCTTCCAATGAATGTTCAGGGTTGATTTCCTTTAGGATTGACTGGTTTGATCTCCTTGCTATACAAGGGACTCTTAAGAGTCTTCTCCAGCACCATAATTGGGATGTACTTTTTTCAACTGACAGGTACATAATGAATAATGAAGCTGAAAGAAATTTTTCTAAATTATCCTATAATTGATTTTTTAAAAAATGATTCAAAATCATGGTAAAATATATAACATAAAAATTACCATCTTAACTATTTCTGAGTGAACAGTTCAGTGGTCTTAAGTATATTCACATTGTTGTGCAACAGATATATATTATTGATTTTTAAGTATAGAATAAAATAGAGGTAATGCTCATTTAAGGATATGTTTAGGTTGCAACATTATCATATGAAAAGGAAATCAAGAGTTTGCAGCCAGAAAGAATATAGAGTATGACAGAAAATTATGTAATGTGTTATTTTTATTATGGACTTTGTGGCTTTTGTGGTGCTACAGGAGAGTGTGTGCATGCATGCATACTAAGTCCCTTCAGTCTTGTCTGACTCTTTGCGACCCAGTGGACAGTAGTCCACTACGCTCCTCTGTCCATGGGATTCTGCAGGCAAGAATAATGGAGTGGATTGCCATGCCCTCATCCTGACCCAAAGAGCTAATCTAAGTCTCTTAGGTCTCTTGCATGGGTAGGTGGTTCTTTACCACTAGCGCCACCTGGGTAATCCAGAGGAGAGTTATCACTCACTAAGTGTGAACACAAGCAGTGCCTCCTGTGTGACCTTGGACCCAGATGCTCCTCCTCTTTGAAACTGTCCTGGATCTCCTGTAACAGCAAAGAAAATAATGACCAATTCTGAGGGTTTCACAGTCCTTTCCTTATCAGAATCCTCTCAATACAGAATGAAGCTCTGCTTTTGCTTTTTAGCTCTGAGAGTCCTGGTGAATTTGTTGATTTACTAGGCCCTTCTTTGCCCTGCAAGCACAAAAGCTTTTTAAAAAAGTTTAATATTTGACCTTTTATTTTTTTCTTCAAAGATAAAATTCCTTCAAAATTTGTAATTTGTTGTCACTCCTTTTTCATTCAAAATAAGTACTCATTTTTGCACTGAATTTTATTCACATAATTATGTGCTGTTTTCTGAGTCCCTTCCCCTCTGCTTAAGGTCCAGGAGATTTAGGGTCTCCTTGTCTATTATTTAATTAGTCCCACTGACATATAGTTGGTGTTACGGTCTTTCAATTTCACTTTCCCTTTTGTTTCTCTTTCTTTATTTCATTTTTTAAACAATATTTATTCCCCTCCAACTTTAGAATGATCAAGAAGTTTCAGAAATACTACAGATAGAAAATTAGTACTAAGAATGCTAAAAATAATAGAATTGTTGCAGGAAGGGGGACACCTTCCAGGGCCCAAAACTGGGCTCTTGTCTAACACTCAGAAATGAATTGTCCGAGGAGACACATCTGCTGACAAAGCAAGAGATTTTATTGGGAAAGGGCACCCGGGTGGAGAGCAGTAGGGTAAAAGAACCCAGGAGAACAGCTCTGCTGTGCTCCCAGTCTCACATTTTATGATGATGGGATTAGTTTCTGGGTGGTCTTTGGCCAATCACAAATTACAGAGTCTTTCCTGGTGGCACACGCATCTCTCAGCCAAGATGAATGCTAGCGAGAGGGATGCTGGGAAGTGGACGGACAACTGTTGTCTCCTTTCGACATTTCCCGAACTCTTCCGGTTGGTGGTGGCTTATTATTTCCGTATTCCTTATCAGGGTCTCCTGTCATAAAACAACTCATGTAGATGGTTACTATGGTGGCTGGCCTGGGTGGGCAGTTTCAGTGTGCTTCCCCTAACAGAATCATGGCTTATTTTGTAAGTAAGTATAAGTTTTTCAAGGTCACATTAATTTCCAAGTTAGTTCCAGAACCTAGTTTTCTGTCTCTAATATTAGTTACAGTATTTCTAGCTTCTCCTCTAAAGTATCACTTTCCCAAGCTCAAACTATTAAGCCTTTATTAAAATCCTCAGTTCACTTGCATAAAATATACATTATCATAGAAAACTCACTTCAGTGTTAGTAATTTCCTCACAACAATTAGATCCTAAAGAGAGTGTGGAAAGTAAAAATCACATATAGGCACATTTATTAAATCACCCTTGAAAGTTCTTCAGCTCAGGAGTAAGGGAGGTGTTTCCCCCAAAAGAGACACAGGAAAACTGAGGCCAAGGAGGGGTGAGAGCAGATTCTGGTTTCTCGTCTCAGGCTCACTGTGCAGAAATGCTTATTGAGCAGGATGACGGGGTTGCCTATTGCACTATTGAAATAAATACCCAGCTATAATAGGTTGGTATTCATACTCTGTCTCCCTGCCTGTCTCTCTCTCTTATCTCCAGTTAAGTCTCTGTTAAATCAGACTACGTCAAGGATAAAACTGGCATATGCTCCCAACTGGATCCTTAGGATTTTAATAGCATCTAATTAGACTACAGTAGAGGTCCATGTGGAAGAACGATTTGGCCAGGTTAACACATTTGAAGGCAGTTATTCCCCCCAATCGAAATAAAATTCAATTTCTTCCTTCCCAGTCATTTGGATAACTGTAATCTTATAAATTAATCTATGATTCTTGGCACAACTGAATGTCAACTCTAGCTATTTGCCATGTGAGCCTAGGCATAGCTCCATTAATACGTAACTCACAAACATCAATATGTGTTAAAGATACATCTGGGGATTTGTGACAGCAATGAAAATTGCCTTAGAAGTAATCATTGTATGATAATTAAGCATTTAAAAATACCCATTGTGTACCACAGGAAGATTTCAGTATTTGCCATTTTTCCCCCTACAATAGATGATTTGCTACATTTATTCTTTATTTGTCTTTCTTGTGAATGCATTTATTGCTAATGCTTTAGCATTATTGTTAGCTTCATTGCATAATTAGTGGTATTCAGTCACTGCTTTTTAGCTTGAAAGAACTGTAATTAGTTTTCATTCACTAGTGGCATTTATGCAGTATCAGGGTCATTGCCAAAGGTATAAGGACTATAATTCTATTGCTAGGTTTTAAATTCCAACAAACTTAAAAATCTATTTTATTCATTTTAAGTAATAAGAGTGTGAGTTTCAAATTATATAATTTATTTCTCCCTGGAGAAAATGATATTACAGGATTTCAATGAGCGATATGTATATATACATGAAGTATCAAGTTGTTCTCTGTCTGAAGTAGAAAATTCTATTCTATTTAGCTGGTTAATTCTAAATAACCCAAATCATGTTTAAGAGATTTGTTGTTTTATCCTTTCTCCACCAATTGTGCACAAAAATATAATTAGTTGGTAGAAATGTGAGCTTGTATTGTATATATACATGAAGATCAAGTTGTTCTCTGTCTGAAGTAGAAAATTCTATTCTATTTAGCTGGTTAATTCTAAATAACCCAAATCATGTTTAAGAGATTTGTTGTTTTATCCTTTCTCCACCAATTGTGCACAAAAATATAATTAGTTGGTAGAAATGTGAGCTTGTATAATCCAGCCATCCTGAGTTCAAAGTCCACTTGATTTATTAAGTAGTGCTTAAAGAGTTAATTATGAAGGTTACATTCAATACTGTTTGTGAAGTGCTTAAGACAATGCTCATATATTTTAGTTCCTATAATCATGCCTTTATATTTGTGCCACCAAATCTCTTGTACTTCTAAAGGCTGTTCAAAAGTTTCTAATCCAGGGTCTTGATGTCAGAAAACCTTATTAGGGTCAGAGTGTTCTGGAGTTAGAAAGAAGGAAGACACAGATCAGAGTGAATATCAAATGAAGGAATGTACCTTGAAGAGTGTTTTATTAATATTGCTACAAATAATAGAAATTCAAAGCATTAGAGATGTTTTAAATTCTGCGGCCCATGTGCTCAGATTTCAGGCCTTTACTTTGTTAATGAGGCAAGAACTTCTAACGGTGTGCACGTGCTGCGGTGTGTGTTGGGGAGAGGTATGAAGGCACATGCATGTGCCGCTGGTGGGGAGCCACTGAGCTCAAGGGAAGCCGAGGAGTTCTGAAATCACCGTGGCCGTCTCAGGAATGACCTTATCTTTGGTGGATCAGTGCTCTGCATGTCCTTTCCAGTGGATCTCGTCATTCAGATAAATGAGCTTCCTTTTGTTGCAGGAAGGGGGACCCTTTCCAGGGCCTGAAACTGGACTCTTCTCTAGCACTCAGAAATGAATTTTCCGAGGAGACACATCTGCTGACAAAGCAAGAGATGTTATTGAGAAAGGCACCCGGGTGGAGAGCAGTAGGGTAAGGGAACCCAGGAGAACAGCTCTGCCACACAATGTCATGGCCGTCTCAGGAATGACCTTATCTTTGGTGGATCAGTGCTCTGCATGTCCTTTCCAGTGGATCTCGTCATTCAGATAAATGAGCTTCCTTTTGTTGCAGGAAGGGGGACCCTTTCCAGGGCCTGAAACTGGACTCTTCTCTAGCACTCAGAAATGAATTTTCCGAGGAGACACATCTGCTGACAAAGCAAGAGATGTTATTGAGAAAGGCACCCGGGTGGAGAGCAGTAGGGTAAGGGAACCCAGGAGAACAGCTCTGCCACACAATGTCAGGTTTTATGGTGATGGGATTAGTTTCTGGGTGGTCTTTGGCCAATCACTCTAATTCAGAGTCTTTCCTGGTGGTGCATGCATCTCTCAGCCAAGAGAGAAGGTATTACACTTTTGAGAAGGATGCTGGGAAGTGGACGGACAACTGTTGTCTCCTTTCGACCTTTCCCGAGTTCTTCCGGTTGGTGGTGGCTTATTATTTCCATGTTCCTTATCAGGATCTCCTGTCATAAAACAACTCATGCAAATGGTTACTATGGTGGCTGGCCTGGGTGGGCGGTTTCAATCAGTGCTTCCCCTAACACTTTGCCTCTTTTATTTTCATCATACACTTTTGCATTTCTCACTTACTGACTTAGAAAACCCTGTGTCATCACCACTGCCTTAATTCATTAGAAGTTCATGTTCTGACACTGATTTCAGAGTTTGGAAACAAGTTTCTGGTTGTATAGTAACTATAGAGAGAGCAAGAATGAGGAGGGAAGAGTTAAAAGTAGCTCTGTGCCAAAAATGTGTAATGATAATATGAGCTAACACTTTAGTAGGTAGCCCTTGCTCTGTGGGGCAGGTGCTGTTACAAGGCTTTTATGTACATTACGTTTTTAAATTTTTACAAAAACTTTATGAGGCAGAGACCTTTGTTATCCTCACTGTAGATAAGAAAACTGAGGTAAGACTGAGGCATGTTGGCACTGGACCCAGGATTTCTGTTCTTTGGTGATATTCGTATTATGCTCCTTCTATACAGTGGTTGCAGGGGAATTCTTGCCTCTTTTCTGTTTGTTTGGACTGGGCAGAGATGTCCATTTTTCAGCTTATCACCGACTGATAAGTAGGAATCAATCTGCAAGACTTAATTACTATTTATATTTTAAAATTAAAAACATAATTTATTTTCCCATTCCTGCAGATCTCTTTTCATCAGCTATATTCTTATTTTTATTTTATATTGGAGTGTAGTTAATTTACAATGTTGTATTTCAGGTGTACAGCAAAGTGATTCAGTTGCACATATACACATATCTATTTTTCAAATTTTTTCCCCATTTAGATTATTACAGAATATTGAGTAGAGCTCTCTGTGCTATACAGTAGGCCCTTGTTGGTTGTCTATCTTATATCTCGTAGTGTGTGTATATTAATCCCAATTTATCCCTCCCCTACCACCTTTCTCCTTTGGTAACTATAAATTTGTTTTCTAAATCTGTGAGTCTGTATAGCTATATTTCTATATATTACTATGACCTGCTTTATACAGAAATAGAATTGGACAGTTGAACCAATCATTTGGGTTATTAAAGCAAAAGAATAGATTTATTGTTGAGAAAAAAAAGTTGAGATTTTAGATCGAGTTATCAAAAGCACTGATAGCACACACATGATGCTGGGTTAGCAGATCTTGGAATCAAGATACCTTGTGCTCTGAAAATACTTGGTATGTGATTTTTTTCTTTAATTTTAACATTTTAATCATATGCATTTAAAATATGTTACCAGAATTGAGAGGTTCTCGTTTTTCTTTCCAGATCTGGAAGCCAGAGAGAAGAAAGTGTTAAAGAGTTGAGAATTTCTTAATTAGGGAAGAGGAGCTGGAGGATGAATAGTAAATGACAGAGAAAAACAGGCTATAGCACAGTTCTTGCTAATAATTTTCAACTAATTGATAGTTGGCTAAAAACTGGTGAGTTAATTAATTATTCAAAAGACTGGTCTTTAGTTAAAAAAAAAAAATTACAAAAACAAAGCATTGAAAGCCTTGCCAGAACTCTGAAAGGAATTTTCATGGGCTGAATACAGGCAGGCAGTGGGCATCCAGTATGCAGAATATGAATCCCCTCTACTTTTTTGTTGTTGTTTTGCCGTTTTCTTTGGATAGTCTCAAGATTCAGTTTTGTACGCAGACCAGGAGTGATTAAAGGCAGACATTGGGATTCCAGGGATGGGAAAAGCACTAAATCTGACATAGGAACATCTGAGTCATAATTCTGTGTTTCTTTGGGCAAAACTAGACTTTCTGATCTGTAAAATGGGTAATATGTGTGCTGCCAGCTATATAAAATTGTTAGAAAGAAAGACAAATGAACTGCTATTTCAAGAGCATGCTGAAAATCTGTTGGAGACAGAAAATCAAGAGTGCATTGTGGTAGAGCAGGTACAGGCAGGGGAATGTCGAGAGTAAAATGCAATAGAGATGGATCCAAGTTCCCTGAAGCAAGTGGTTACTCTAGGCCAGCAGTTCAGTCCTGACCGCACATCCCCAGTGAATGCTTTAAAATATACAGATACCTGTTGCTCACCTCCAGGGTTTCTGCTTTAAATGCTCTGAAACTAGGCCCAGTTACAGATTTTTTTTTTTTTTTTTTTTTTTTGCCCAAATTCCCAAGGTGATTCTAAAGAGCAATTGAGGTTTAAAACCCCTGCTGTAGGGTTTCTGGAACAAAATGTGCAACTGGAACAAAATGGACATGTTGAGATTTTTAGTTTGAAAAATTAAAACTCTCTTGTTACAAATGGGTCTAATGTAAATGCAATTCATGAAGACAGTGTTGACAAAAAGAGATGATCGCTAATCAGAAATACTGTCATACATACAGAATATGTCTTTCACAGTTGGAAGGTCCAAACTAAAATGAAACAAATGTACTTATTCAACTTTTACGATAATTTTTCACATTAATGAGTCCTAGAAGTCAGGTTCTTGGAGTTCCAATTACTGAAAGAGCTTCGAAAGTGTGATATCATACATCATGAGAAAATATAATAACTCTGTTAAAAAAAAGGACCAAGGTAATAAAATTATCATAAACAACTTGATTCAGTTATGCTACAGAACATCTAGTGATTAAAAACTTCTTTCCCTGTAGCCTCACAGTTTAAATTCAATTCACTTATTTTTTTGCCCTGTTGCTAATTGTACTATTTGAAAATTCAATGATATGTAAAATATAAAGGTGGCAATTTAAAACTAAATGTATATCTGCTCTAGGATGTCTCAACTTGATGCTTAATTTGAATAATTTAGGGACTGTTAGGAAGTTGCTAAGAAGAATTAGTATAAAAACATTTGGGGCTATTTTCCCTCAAATATAATAATGCTTAAAATAGAAAAGTGCTTGAAGTTGTAAAGTTTTATGTTCTGGCCTCCATGGACTTGACTTCAGAATTAAACTTTCCAGTAAATGACCATGATTCCATTAAGTGAGCAGAGGAATTCTTTGGACAGAACCACACATGATCTTGTCGAGTTTGTAGCAGAAGAAACCAAGGCCAGGAAAGACAAAGGGGTATTTCCAGCACCGCAGAGTTCACTGATGGCAGACAGATCTCTTAGCCCTCCCTGACTCATTCTGGAGAAACTTGATAAATGTTGATTACATATTATTTGGGATGGACCTTGGACTTGGCAATGTGTGACTAGTTTCCATCTTAACAATGTGCCTCGGATCCTTGGGGGAATCTCTGGCTGATGTATCTCAGCTTTAGCGGCTGATTTTTGACTTCTCTTAGATTTTTACTTAAGGTCTTCTGGATAATCTTAAACCACCCTGTGCGCTTGTTGTTTAGTCACTAAGTTATGTCCCACTCTTTGTGACCCTGTGGATTGCAGCATGTCAGGCTTCCCTGTCCTTCACTCTCTCCCAGAGTTTGCTCAAACTCATGTCCATTGAGTCAGCAATGCCATTCAACCATCTTATCCTTTGTTGCCCCCTTCTCCTCTTGCCCTCAGTCTTTCCCAGAATCAGGGTCTTTTCCAATGAGTCGGCTCTTCATGTCAGGTGCCCAAAGTATTGGTGTGTCAGCATCAGTCTTTGCAATGAATATTCAGGGTTGATTTCCTTTAGGATTGACTGTTTGGACTTCCTTGAAGTCCAAGGGACTCTCAAGAGTCTTCTCCAGAACCACAATTCAAAAGCATCAATTCACATAGAGTTTGACTCACTGTACATTTTATACCACCAATGGTCTCATAACACTAATACCCATATAAGCCAGAATCAGAGTCATCATGTTACTAGTTACACACTTGAAGATGTATTAGCTTGTAATTTCACCTCCTGTGCCTACTCAGCCTTCCAAACTCCCTACTCCTAAAGGAGGCTTCATGCTAGCCCTGCCATAACTGATATGATACCCAAGCTGTTAAGTCAAATAGAATATATCACAATCAAATAAAAATGCAACACAGATAGAATGTATTACACTAGTGGACAAAGATAGAAAAACAGTAATCAGGCATGAAATGTGTTTTGCAGTTCTGTATGTATTTGTTACAGATCTAATAGTAAAGGCATTGTGGAGTATTTTATATCTCACAAATTTGTGACATGAGAAGTGCAAAAAGTTGCAGGGACAGTGTTTTAAACCTAAGTATTTAAAGACATGATGTCATTATTTTAAAAATTAAACAAGTCTTACCTGTAAGTAATAAATTTGTAAGTGTTTTGATTCACAGATATCTATTATTAACCATTGATTATACCGTGAAGTTATGTGATACCCCAGGTTTATGCCAAATTATACTTTAATCATTTTAGGCTTCAATAGCCATTCCTTCTTTTGTCTTCAAGCTTGCTTTATATAATCATTTCTATTCTTTTAAAATCACTGTTTTTAAAGATGTTCTAAGAGGAACACTCTCTCATCTTTTAGCACTCATTCCAGCCAATATAGGTTAAAAACATGTTCAAAGAACAAGAGAGTTGGGATTCAAACTCAGGTCTTGTTGTTTCGGGATTCAAACTCATGTCCTTGTGACCTTTTAACCACCCCAGGCTACAGCACAGACAACATAAGCCAGCTCTTCTGGGGTTTTGGGTAGAAGGACTGACAAACAAAGAGCTCTTTTAGGCTCTGCCTGAGGCCAGTCTCTTGACAAAAGAACCAGCTAATCGAGGTTTTAATCTCACTGTCTTGTATTTTTTTGGTCCACGACAGAACGGAGCTAGATTTGAATAAGTTCTTTTGGTTTAGGGTTTCCCTCTGACATCTAAAAGTGGGACGGGGGCATGGCTGTTGGGGGTTATGAATAGGTTTATATAAGCTTTATCTAATGCTCTAATTATCTTCTGGACCACTCTCCAGAGGCCTGTCTCAGATGCTAGGGAGAGGAGACTGCTACAGAAGGTTAGTTGAAGAGATCAGATGTTTCCGTATGAAAGCAATATGCGTGGTCATATGGCATTGTTGCCTAGTAACAGAGCTGAACCACAAAATTCAGGCTGAGTTGGAGAGCAGCTGTGTCCTCAGGACAGGATATATCACTGCAGGCCAGAGATCCTGGGTTCAGCTGAGCTGACAGGGCCACTAAGAGAAGCAACAGCTTTCCCCAGAATCCAGTAAATTGTACACAAACAGAGCTATTTGATGGAAAAATAGAGGAAATGGAGGATACACATTGGAAAAGATGATGGTCATCATCATATGGTAAAATCAAGGGAAGGAGCTTGGCAACCTTCTTGAACTAGTGAATAAAGGAATTACAACTGGAATTTCCAGCTACTGTTGTTGCTTGTCTAAGACTAGTCATGCTATCCTGTTTGATATGACCTTGGGGAATACAGTTTATTTGCTTGTTTATATTCTGAAGATAATTCATTACAGTTATTTGCAGAGTTCTTCAGTTTTAGAAAATCTCAAATTCTATTATTTAATATGTTATCATCGATCATTTACTTAAAGCAAGAATTTAATATCTTTGAAAATAAAGTTAAATGGTAGAAATCAATGAAATAAAGCTAGACAATGGAAATTAATGAAAATCTCTTTTCAAATAATCTGGATAAATATTTGCCTGTAGGTTCCACCTTGAAGTTTGACCAGAATGTCTTTAAATAAACAATTCTGGGACACTTTTCAGAATTTGCTTTTAGATACTATTTGATTTCAAAGTATCTTCTTATTATTTGCATTTCAAGAGCATTTTATTCTATTTTTGAATGGGAAAGCAGCTTCCATAATCAGAAGAACTTCACAGCACACATTTAGTTCACAACAGCCCTACCAAGAATTTCCTTAATTTTTTTGCTTCCTTGAACAAAGATTGTGACTCCTTTATAGATCTTCAAACAGTACTGTGACCTCTTTTTGATATGTGTTATTAGTTTCTCTTCCAGATGACATTTTGAAGTTTGTTAACTTTGAGTACAAGGTCCATTTGAATGGCATAGCCCCTTCCTCCCTGTGGACCATGGAGCAGTTCACAGATAGGGAGGGGCTATGATTTGCCCTTATATCAAAGACAGCCACAGAATTGATGTGGGGAGCACTGAGGTGTAGTTGTTGCCCAGCTTCAGTCTGCTGGTCTTGACCCTTATTTTTTCCTTCAGTGAGTGATGCAAGCCATATTTTAAAACTTAAACTCTGCTTCCTTCTTTCTCCAAACATCCGGAACCCAATAGACTGGAAGATTATGAACAAAAACCTCTCCTTTTTGACTACTCACAGGCACATGTGTGTGTGTGTTTGTGCGTTAGTTGCTCAGTCATGTCCAAATCTTTGTGACTCTGATGAACTATAGCCCTCCAGGCTGCTCTGTCCATGGAATTCTCCAGGTAAGAATGCTAGAGTGGGTTGCCATTCCCTTCTCCAGGGGATCTTCCCGACCCAGGGAATGCACCCGGGTCTCCTGCATGGCAGGCGGATTCTTTACCATCTGAGCCACCAGGAGAGCCCCACACATAGGATAATAATACTGAATCATTTAAAGAAGTGTTTCCCCATGACCTCCCCATCCCACCTTTGTGATCCATCCATTCATCTGTTAGTGTCCTCTTTGATTTCTTTCATCAGTGTTTTATAGTTTTCGATATATAGGTCCTTAGTTTCTTTAGGTAGGTATACTCCTAAGTACTTTATTCTTTACGTTGCAATGGTAAATGGAATTGTTTCCTTAATTTCTTTTTCTATTTTCTCATTATTAGTGTATAGGAATGCAAAGGATTTCTGGGTGTTGATTTTATATCCTGCCACATTACTATATTCATTGATTAGCTCTATTCCATGTTCATGGATCAGAAGAGTCAATATAGTGAAAATGAGTATACTACCCAAAGCAATTTACAGATTCAATGCAATCCCCATCAAGCTACCAACAGTATTTTTCACAGAGCTAGAACAAATAATCTCAAGATTTGTATGGAAATATAAAAAACCTCGAATAGCAAAGGCAATCTTGAGAAAGAAGAATGGAACTGGAGGAATCAACTTGCCTGACTTCAGGCTTTACTACAAAGCCACAGTCATTAAGACAGTATGGTACTGGCACAAAGACAGAAATATAGATCAATGGAACAAGATAGAAAGCCCTGCTGTCTCTTATACACATCTCCTGCGTGTGTGCAATCTTGAGAAAGAAGAATGGAACTGGAGGAATCAACTTGCCTGACTTCAGGCTTTACTACAAAGCCACAGTCATTAAGACAGTATGGTACTGGCACAAAGACAGAAATATAGATCAATGGAACAAAATAGAATGCCCAGGGATAAATCCACACACCTATGGACACCTTATCTTCAACAAAGGAGGCAAGAATATACAATGGAGTAAAGACAATCTCTTTAACAAGTGGTGCTAGCAAAACTGGTCAACCACTTGTAAAAGAATGAAACTAGATCACTTTCTAAGACCACATACAAAAATAAACTCAAAATGAATTAAAGATCTAAATGTAAGACCAGAAACTATAAAACTCCTAGAGGAGAACATAGGCAAAACACTCTTTGACATAAAGCACAGCAGGATCCTCTATGACCCACCTCCCACAATACAGGAAATAAAAGCAAAACTAAACAAATGAAACCTAGTTAAAATTAAAAGCTTCTGCACAAGGAAACTATAAGCAAGGTTAAAAGACAGCCTTCAGAATGGGAGAAAATAATAGCAAATGAAGCAACTGACAAACAACTAATCTCAAAAATATACAAGCAACTCCTGCAGTTCAATTCTAGAAAAATAAATGACCCAATCAAAAAATGGGCCAAAGAACTAAATAGACACTTCTCCAAAGAAGACATACAGATGGCTAACAAACACATGAAAAGATGCTCAACATCACTCATCAGACAAATGCAAAACGAAACTCCAATGAGGTACCAATTCATGCCAGTCAGAATGGCTGCGATCCAAAAGTCTACAAGCAATAAATGCTGGAGAGGGTGTGGAGAAAAGGGAACCCTCTTACACTGTTGGTGGGAATGCAAACTAGTACAGCCACTATGGAGAACAGTGTGGAGGTTCCTTTAAAAACTGAAAATAGAACTGCCTTATGACCTAGCAATCCCACTGCTGGGCATACACACCAAGGAAACCAGAACTGAAAGAGACACGTGTACCCCAATGTTCATCACAGCACTGATTGTAATGGCCAGGACATGGAAGCAACGTAGATGTTCATCAGCAGATGAATGGATAAGAAAGCAGTGGTACATATACACAATGGAGTATTACACGGCCATTAAAAAGAATACATTTGAATCAGTTCTAATGAGGTGGATGAAACTGGAGCCAATTATGCAGAGTGAAGTAAGCCAGAAAGAAAAACACCAATACAGTATACTAACACATATATAAGTTATTTAGAAAAATGGTAATGATAAACCAGTATATGAGACAGCAAAAGAGACACAGATGTATAGAACAGTCTTTTGGACTCTGTGGGAGAGGGAGAGGGTGAAATGATTTGGGAGAATGGCATTGAAACATGTATAATGTCATATAAGAAATGAATCGCCAGTCTAGGTTCTATGCAGGATACAGGATGCTTGGGGCTGGTGCACTGGAATGACCCAGAGGGATGGTATGGGGAGGGAGGTGGGAGGGGGGTTCAGAATGGGGAACACGTGTACACCCATGGCAGATTCATGTTGATGTATGGCAAAACCAATACAATATTTTAAAGTAAAAATAATCATAATAATAAAATTTAAAAAAAATAATGAAGACATCAGTACATGAAATCTTAAACAATGTCACAGTATATGTACTATATTATAGAACTACAGAAGGTTAATCTGTCTTACAGTCCAGTATTTGGTATCATCTCTCAGGTTCAAGTTTGTCCATATATGGAATCAGAAGACACAGTTCTGAGCTGGCCTCTAATCTTGGGAACAAGTGGCTTGATCCCAGTTTTAAGCTTTCTTACATGTGAAAGGAGCAAGATAAGGATCAGTGGCTGTGCTTTGCTGGAGCAGCCATGAAGAGATACCCCACGCTCAAGCTAGAGAAACACAAGTAGGATGGTTGGTGTTGCAAGAGGGCATCAGATAGCAGACACACAGAAACCATACTCACAGAAAACTAGTCAATCTAATCACACTAGGACCATAGCCTTGTCTAATTCAATAAAACTAAGCCATGCCTGCAAAAACCCCAAGACAGGCGGGTCATGGTGGAGAGGTCTGACAGAATGTGGTCCACTAGAAAAGAGAATGGCAAGCCACTTCAGTATTCTTGCCTTGAGAACCCCATGAACAGTATGAAAAGGCAAAATGATACGATACCAAAAGAGGAACTCCTGAGGTCATTAGCTGTGCAATATGCAACTGGAGATCAGTGGAGAAATAACTCTATAAAGAATGAAGGGATGGAGCCAAAGCAAAAAAAGAATACCCAGTTGTGAATGTGACTGGTGATAGAAGCAAGATTTGATGCTGTAAAGAGCAATATTGCATAGGAACCTGGAACGCCAGGTCCATGAATCAAGGCAAATTGGAAGTGGTCAAACAAGAGATGGCAAGGGTGAACGTCGACATTCTAGGAATCAGCGAACTAAAATGGACTGGAATGGGTGAATTTAACTCAGATGACCATTATATCTACTACTGCGGGCAGGAATCCCTCAGAAGAAATGGAGTAGCCATCATGGTCAACAAAAGAGTCCGAAATGCAGTACTTGGATGCAATCTCAAAAATGACAGAATGATCTCTGTTTGTCTCCAAGGCAAACCATTCAATATCACAGTTATCCAAGTCTATGCCCCAACCAGTAATGCTGAAGAAGCTGAAGTTGAATGGTTTTATGAAGACCTACAAGACCTTTTAGAACTAACACCCAAAAAAGATGTCCTTTTCATTATAGGGGACTGGAATGCTAAAGTAGGAAGTCAAGAAACACCTGGAGCAACAGGCACATTTGGCCTTGGAATGTGGAATGAAGCAGGGCAAAGACTAATAGAGTTTTGCCAAGAAAATGCACTGGTCATAGCAAACACCCTCTTCCAACAACACAAGAGAAGACTCTACACATGGACATCACCAGATGGTCAACACTGAAATCAGATTGATTATATTCTATGCAGCCAAAGATGGAGAAGCTGTATAGAGTCAACAAAAACAAGACCAGGAGCTGACTGTGGCTCAGATCGTGAACTCCTTATAACCAGATAGACATAGCCTCTGGGAACTCCAGACCTGAGGGGCAGTGAGATTATTTATAGATTAGTATAGACTGAGGTTAGATCAGCATGTACTACTAAATTTTGCTGTACCTGACATGGAGTTATCCTCAGTGAAGTTAGAGCTATATAACACTGTATGAAGGAATGAGATTAATAAGACCTCTGATGGTCTTAGAATTTAGTGTAGTAATAAAAGATTGCTTATTGTCTAAAGATTTCAATGACGTTTCTCTAGACTCCTCATAGAGGCATGAATAACCTAGAGGAAGGATCTTGTTTCCAAGGACAAAATGATCTTGCTCTGGAACTTGAAACAGAAGGGTTTAGACTACACATTTCCAAGTGTCCTTTCCCTCCCCGCCCCTACTTCCGCCCCTGCCGGCCCCCACCAACACACAGTCCCCAGGACTTCCAGAAATTAACAGCTATTGCTTTTTCTCACAACTGGGTGGTTCTGTCCTCTTTTGGTGATGACTTCTGGTTTATAATCATAGACTATTAAAATTGGAAGGGATAGTTCAGTCTTTCTGCAACTGGGGTTGGTATTTCTTGATTAGGGGTATGATGTTGATTTGTATTGACTCTTCCTGATGAAATACTTTTCTCTTGGAGTATCTCTTCCTTTTTGGGTGTCAGAAGATGGGAGCTGGCAAGTAGAGTTATTCTAAAGAGGAAGAGATTGGTGCTTTGGTCAGGGGAGTGTGTAGTTCCCTCAGTTCTGTCTTTCTGCAGCAAAAATTTGAATTGACAGATGGACCAGTGTTATAGCTCAGTTTTATTGACAAGCAAGGGAAAATACATCCTGAAGGCATGAGGGCGGGTCGACCCAAAAGACACGAAGAGAAGCCCCTGGCTCACTTTTGGCTTCCCTTTTGTATGTTTTTTTTTTTCTTTTTTTTCTGTGCCCCCCAACCCTCCTGAGCCTGCCCTCTGTAAATTGGGCTAGCCAAGGAGAGTTTTACCTGAGGTCCTCACCCCAGTCCCTGGACCTTCCTTTGTTCTATTTTCATGGGCTTTTCCCTTCTTTGTCTTTTAGCCACCGCCATCTGGGACTCCTTTTTCCTATTCTAACTACCTAACATTCCCCACTCAAGAGATATGAGGCCCAATTCTTTGGGAACAGGGACTTCAAAGTCTCTCTGGCTACTTCCTGCTAAACTGGGATGGCAAGGGGAACTGGGCCTCCCCCTCTTGCTAGTCTCAATACTCAGAGACTTACAGCAGTGTCAGCCTTATAGCAGTGTCCATTTAAGGGTGAGTGATATTTTCTGCCATCAGATGTAATTTTATATATCCTTGTTAAATTGGCACTGCATGTTGTAGCCTGTTGAACAGGGCAGAGACAAAATGGGTTAGATAATTGATAATACATGGAGCAAACATAAGCCGCATCAATATGGTGATAGCAAGGATTAGCAGGGGCATTAGCCAACTCCAAATTCCCTATTGCCAGGAGAAGGATCCCCAGTGAGATTGTAGCCACCCCAAGAACTCTCCAGCTCGTTCTTTGAGGTCCTGTAGGATCCAGAATGTTTTTCTTGAAGACTGTAAGACTTTCTTTAACTTAGATGGAGGTATTTATGCAGAAACAACATGTCTTATTCAAGATGGCTCAAGTCCCTCCTTATTCACAGATCAGGAGATCTGTCTCCTGTCTATTTTGGAGTACAACCCCTGCCAAGTTGTGTTGGCTCTTTAGAGCTGTCCTGAGAAATCTTATTCCTAGAAACTTAATTTGGGGGATGTGCATTATAATAGCAATTATTTGCAGTTCTGAATAGGTATCTGAGATCTCCCAAGGACTCACAGGTGTACTGAGTTTCCTCTTATGTTTTCTCTCATGGCTTGACTTGGGAATAGTGAATCCAGGAGTCATGCCTGGTACCTTGACTGCTGTGGGAGTAGAAAGTGAAAGGTGGTTGTGAATCACACAAAGACACCGGGATTCTTGGGCCCGGAGGAGAAGAATTCAATCCAGGGCCAGAGATGAGGCTTGATCGCTCAGAGCTTTTGTGTAATAAAGCTTTATTAAAGTGTAAAGGAAAATAGAGAGAGCTTCTGACATAGGCATCAGAAGGGGGCAGAAAGAGTACCCCCCTGCTAGTCTTCAGTTGGATGTTATATAGTCACCAGCAGTCTGTTAATGAAAGAAAGGAATATCTTAAAACTCAGAATGGCACCAGGCCCCTCACCCATAAGATGCATTTTGGGAAAATCTTGGCACCAAATGCTTCATCCTGGGCCATTAAATGATTAACTTGAATCTTGAAGAAGGGCAGATCACCATACAAGTAGTTTCATTTATGTAGATTAGGGGAACAATATCTGAGTATAACATACTGGTTTGTCAAGTCGGTTCTGAGCCAAGAGGCAGAACCGACTTGAAGATAGAGTTTGGGGTAAATGCATAGTACATGAGCATAGCTTAAGATAAACATTTTCATAAGAGAAATGCATTGGTTATCTCAAGGTTTGAGAATAGTTAACTTCAGGTGAAACCAGGTGTCATTGTGGCAACACAGTATTTTAAGAGAAGCCTCCTTTTAAATTTGTATAGAGAAGGAAAAAAAAATATAGCTAGTTTGTTTCCTCCTGCCGCTTAAGAGAGATAAAAATGTCTGACACTTGCAGGCTATTTCCTCCATTTGGAGACCCCTGGCCTTCCTGTCTGTTACCCTCTCAAAAGTATTATGGGGTAGGGGCCCTGGAGTTGAGCTGGAAAGGCTGGAGTTGAGCCTTTGGGGACCCATCTTTCCAGACTTTAATTAGGACTTGAATCCCTGGAGCATATAGTGGTGACTTTTTAGAATCTTTTGGGTCCTGGTTAACACCCCATGAGACCAGTGGCCATAGTTTAAGACTGGAGGGACTGAGTTTAAAAAAAAAGATTCAAATTTTACAAATGAAATCAAAAGATTTGTGAGGCCATTATGGCCAATATCAGCGAACCATCTGCTCAATTATGTAAAATTTCAGAAAACTTTATATGACATGCTGTAAGAAGGCCCTGCTGGTGGAATCCATGACAAAAACTTCCACTGATGCTCCCAACTAAACCAAATTTTGTGTGTTTTATGACCCAGAAAATGATCCTATGCAGGGAAACTGGTTTTGTAAATGCTTTAGAAATTAAACAAACAATTCCCAATACAACTGTTGTTCAGAATGCAAATGACCAGCCCATTGCAGAAGAAATCCACAGGACATGGTTAGACAGTCACTTATTACTCAATTCAGAAGTGTTGGATTAGCAGTCAGCCTGAAACCAGAGTCTAGATTGTAAAATGGAAACCTCTGAAGAAAAGGAATGGCCCCTTGAGAGAGTATGGCGTTCAGAAAACTTTAGAATAAAGTCTGAAAAATTGAACAGTGATATATAGCTGCCATTTGGTCTCGAGTAAGGCAATAGCACCCTACTCCAGTTAGCCTGAAACCAGAGTCTAGATTGTAAAATGGAAACCTCTGAAGAAAAGGAATGGCCCCTTGAGAGAGTATGGCGTTCAGAAAACTTTAGAATAAAGTCTGAAAAATTGAACAGTGATATATAGCTGCCATTTGGTCTCGAGTAAGGCAATAGCACCCCACTCCAGTATGCTTGCCTGGAAAATCCCATGGACAGAGGAACCTGGTAGGCTGCAGTCCATGGGGCCGCTGAAAGTTGGACATGACTCAGTGACTTCACTTTCACTTTTCACTTTCATGCATTGGAGAAGGAAATGGAAACCCACTCCAGTGATCTTGCCTGGAGAATCCCAGGGACAGCGGAGCCTGGTGGGCTGCCGTCTATGGGGTTGCACAGAGTTGGACACGACTGAAGCAACTTAGCAGCAGCAGTAGCATTCATATAATCATATTCAGAGGGTGCCAGCTTGATGCTCTGTATATGTGAAATATTTGGAAACATATTCATTAACAAGTGGAATAATAGAAACACAATGACATTCATTAAAGACTTATCACCTACCTGGCATTACTCTTCAAATATCAACTATGTTATTTTATTTTTCCCTTACAACAGCCTTAGGAGGAGGGGTCTATTATCAACCCCATTTTACCTATAGGGAAACTAAGGCCCAGAGAAGTTCATTTGTGTAACCTGCTCAAGGTAATGTAATTGTTTGAAGCAGAGCTGTGTTTTTAATCTGGGCATTCTGAATCCAGAGTTTGTGGTTTACCATTATTTCATATAATTCAACTATTCATTTCACAAATAGCTCTAAAGTGTCTATCCTACCCTCTAGAACTTACCATCTAGTGAAGGGGAAAATAATGCTAAACAAATATATGATCATGTGTTAGGTGATTACAACTATGATGAAGAGAAAATAAGGGATATAGAGTGAAGGAGAGAAGCCTATTTTATAAAAGGTTGTCAGAGAAGTTCTCTCTTAAGAACGTGAAATTTGTACCAAATTTGAATGAGGGAGCAAACCATTTAAGTATTTGGATAATTGGCAGAATAGGACAGAGGCAGAGGAAACTGCTGGTGAAAATGTTTGAAGAACAGCAAGAAGCCAGAATGACTGGAATACAGTAAGCAAGAAGGGACAACACAGTATTTTAATTAATTATCCTCCAATTAAAAAAAAATATGACCATTCAGCTGATGAGGCCAAAGTCTTCCCATGTCAGAGCAGGAAGGTTACAAGTGTAAATGTCTATATCAGGAACTGTTTTGCTAGTTGGGTTCAAGATTTGAGGCGTCTGATATTGGCATGATTTCTCTATGGGAAATTGTTTTCTGGTGACCAAAACATGCCCACTAGATTGGGACTGTCCCAGTTTTAGCACGGAAGTCTTTTATACTGGGAAACCTCTCAGACTGGAACAAATCAGGATGGCTGGTCACCTTCTAACAAAGTTCTCAAAGGGTTTCTTAGGAAATGGTTACTTGAGGGAGAAATAGTGACTGGCCATCCCGTGTTGTCCTAAATCACTTATTGGGTGTGGTTATAGCTTTTTATTCAGTAGATAAATTATAAAGTATAAATAAAATAGAGATTTGCAAATATCCTTCTAAGTTTATGTAAAATAATCCTTAAGCTTCTTTCCCTATTGTCAAAGCTTGAAATACTTAATTTAAATATGTATATTATAAGCAATGGATTCAAGTATTTAGAAACACTTCCAAAGATATACACTTCTCAGAGCATTCTAAAAAAGGATAAATATTTTTTGATCACATTTCCTGCTGTAGTGCAGAAAAACTAGAAGAGAAGAAAAATGAAGGTAACAGCTTACATTCAACAGGTTAAAGAGAAAAATGGATGAATATCTCAATTGGTGCTATAAAGGCATTTGCTCCAATTCAAAACTATTCCTAACATACAAGAAAACTATTCCTGAAAATTAAAAAAAAATTTTGAGTTGATCTAAACTTCTGTAGAAAACAAACTGGCATTTGATAGAAACCAATACAGAGCAACCTAAATTTCATCATTATACATTTGGGAAGATTTCAAGTGGTAAAGAATCTGCCTATAATGTAGGAGATCCAGGAGATGTGGCTTCCATCCCTGAATCAAGAAGTTCCCCTGGGGGAGGATATGTCAGTCCACTCCAGTATTCTTGCCTGAGAAATCCCATGGACAGAACAGTTTGGTGAGCTACAGTCTAAAAGGTCTCAAAGAATGTGATGCAGCTGAGCACATGATGCATGGATGGATGGATGGATGAATGATCCAAGTAGTAAACTCTTAACTTGCTGGTGGCTCAGATGGTAAAGAATTTGACTGCAATGCTGGAGTCCTAGGTTCAATCCCCAGGTCAAGAAGATCTCCTGGAGAAAAGAATGGCTACCCACTCCAGTATTATTTCTGGAGAATTCTATGGACAGAGGAGTCTTGCGGGTTATATTTCATGTGGTCACAAAGAGTCGAACCGGACTGAGTGATTAACACTTTCACTTTATCACTTTTAACTTGCATTAACCTTATCATGTATATAATTTTTGACATGAAAAACGCTTATGATATTAAGTGGAAGAAGTTAAGATACCAAATATGTATGTAATATAAAGTTTACTATTCTTATTATTAAATTAAGTAATTGCTATTATTATTTTTATATTAAAGAATAACAAAAATACCCCCCCCCAATAATTACTTTAGAAAGATTCTATGGAGGCATGCTACTGTTTTAGCCATGGCTACTTATATATGAAACTTATACTTTTTTGTATATTCTGCAATGTATCCCTAAACAGCTCACCAAACTGTTTTTAAAATCTGGAAACTAAAATTAGGAAAAGAATTTTAAGAAACAATTTTGTTCTTATACTGGGACTTCCAATAAAATGCAAATTACCACTAAACAGATAAGAATTATTAAATTGCAGATGAAAATTTATTCCTGTCCCAAACTGCCAAGGCAGAAGCTCTAAAAGCAGAGTTTTATCTTGATGCAGAATTGGAATGGAAGAAATGAAATATAACTTTATTGGAATAAAATATAAGGAACCTGGGGAATACATCTAGACATTGAAAAGTTATTTGAGAGTAAACTCTCAGCCACTCCCTTGAAGGAATGATCACAGCAGGGAGGAAGAGGACAGAGTTTGAAAGGGCCACCACTCTAAGTAGCACAGAGAAGTTAATGGGCTACCCTATGACTTGTAAGGGCTTCCCAGGTAGCTCAGCTGGTAAAGAATCGGCCTGCCATGCAGGACATCTGGTTAAATTCCTGGGTTGGGAAGATACCCTGGAGAAAGAATAGGCTACTCACTCCAGTATTCTTGGGCTTTCTTGGTGGCTCAGACAGTAAAGAATGCACCTGCAATGCGGGAGACCTGGGTTCAGTCCCTGGGTTGGAAAGATCCCCTGGAGGAGGGCATGGCAACCCACTCCAGTATCCATGCCTGCAGAATTCCCACAGACAGAGGAGCCTGGCAGACTACAGTCCATAGGTTAGCGCAGAGTCAGACACAACTGAGTGACTAAGCACACACAGCACATGACTTGTTAAAATGAGTGAGTTTGGGATTTGCAGGAGGCCTTTGTGATTCAGTTTGAAATGACCCATTCTTTCTTTAAATTATTGTTCTTTGTAGTTCCATTTACATAATGGAGTAAGCAAGGTAAGGAGGGCAATCCTAATCCATAACATTATACTTTCTCTCTCTCTCTGTTCCTATTTATTTCTTTTGTCCTTTAGTTAGATGGAATTTTCTCATTGAGAAACAGTGTTAGAAAAAATAAATCACTATCTTAGATTACTTTATAATTGTTTGTACAAGTTCATGTTCATTATCTTATATCTTCCTAGCAACTTAAAAATTAAATTGAATTTGTACTGTTTAAGCTTTTGAAAGTGTTAGCTGTTCAGTCCTGTCCGACTCTTTGCAACCCCATGGACTGTAGCCTGCCAGGCTCCTCTGTCCATGGAATTCTCCAGGCAAGAATACTGGAGTGGGAAGCCATTCCTTCCTCTGGAAATCTTCCCAACCCAGGGAAGAGTTGAGTCTCCCATTGCAGATAGATCTTTTAAGCATCTGAACCACTAGTGAAGCTTTTGAAATCTGTGGTCACTGTTTGGCACATCTGAAATGTGAATGAGCAGGCTGATTCATGTCAATGTATGGCAAAACCAATACAGTATTGTAAAGTAAAATAAAGAAAAAAAAAAGAGTTCTAACTCCCATTAAGGCTCTTGGTCCCCAAATATTTGTTTCCTATAGTGCAATGCCTTTGGGGTGTGATTCCTTATGGTCTAAGAAATAAAATCATTTAGGAAGTGTCAATTTAAAACAAACAGAGCAAATACTCTCATGTCTTTTGCAAACATTAGATAGTTTTAGAAAATAGATCAACTTGTTTCATGGAGTGAAACAAACATTGAGGTTTTACCTCTACCTCAAATTGGAAGAAGATGCCTACATGAGCTATTTGGGGGAGTTTCATGTAATTATGGAGTTTCGGTATTATTTCAAATCTTTCAGGGCATAATTCTTTTTCTTGAATGATACTAGAGCCTTCTTTTGCTTTTCCTTCATTCATTAAAAAATAAATGCCAAATATTTTACTAGATGCCTTCGAATCAGTAGTGAACAGTCTCATGAATCCACCTTTCTTGCCCTCCTTGATTCCCCAAAGGAAATCAAAGTTACATGATATTCTACAAAATATAAGTTCTTGGTTTAATATTATCATTTTATGCCTCATGCTTATATTTAATGCAAAGCAATGTGCATTTCTTGGTTTGTCTCGGGATATGTTTTCTATGCTTTTGTTATTTTGCATTGATTTAGAATGTCTTCTCTGGACAGTTGGTGCTAGCATAAGTTGTGTCTTTAAGTGATGGCAATGTTATCATGCAGAAGAATAACATTTCCATTAATGCTTAAGTCATTATTTAAAAGGATAATTATAATTCTTCACAAGAATGTTTATCTTCCTGGGAGGCAAGGGAGAGACATGTTATATAATTCCTTCTCAGCAGCTCAGGAGAATGGAGATATTTGAAGCTTGGCACCTTTCCATGTCCTTCGGCTGGGGAAAACATGGAGTGACCAGTGATGACAAGCGACATGTTTCCGGCTCAGGATGGTTTCCCTGGTTTCAAGGCAGGTCCCTGAATGCGCCTGTGCTTTGGTGTCTTCATTCCTGAGGAAGCCATTTTGGCCCCTAGGATCGCCATTTCTTTTAAAAAGCAACTGACACATTGAACAGAGATGACCCATAGACTCTAGTCATAAAGGCAGTTTTGATTTTTTTTCCTCCCTCTTATCTTTCTAAACATGGCCTGTGGGATGAGACTTTCCCATCACTGTGAAAAATTAGGCAGGCTCCAGGGCATTTTTTGGAGACCGCAATGGCACCCTACTCCAGTACTCTTGCCTGGAATTTATCCCATGGATGGAGGAGCCTGGTAGGCTGCAGTCCATGGGGTCGCTGAGAGTGGGACATGACTCAGTGACTTCACTTTCACGCATTGGAGAAGGAAATGGCAACCCACTCCAGTGTTCTTGCCTGGAGGATCCCAGGGATGGAGGAGCCTGGTGGGCTGCGGTCTATGGGGTCGCACAGAGTCGGACACGACTGAAGCGACTTAGCAGCAGCAGGGCATTTCTGGCCCCTCTTGGGCAACATAGTTTTCTGGTAACTTAAGGTCACAGACAACTGTCTCAGTTTAGTAATTTTACTGTCAGTTGCATGTGTTAATAAAAAACTTCAATTTTGAGTTAAAGTTGACGCTTCTTCCTTTCTGGCAGCTCAGTGGGAAGCATGAATGTAAAATGAGAGTGGGAGGGATTTATTACCTAATCTTCTACTTCCTCTTTGCCTCTCCAACTCACTGGTAGAAGTTTCTTCAGGGTTTGGGGTGGAAAGGAAGAAGAGGTAAGAAACCCGGCAGTGATACTGTTTCTTGGCTCCCTGTGTGGCGATTTAGCATCTTGGCAGGTGTTTACAGGTGACAACTTGACATATTTATAGTCTAGTCTTCTGTGGTGACTTTTGTGAGTTTTCTGTACTTCTCTGCAAGATCTCAAGCAGGGGGTCAGCTTGCTCTTTGCCGTATGATTAGTAAATGTGCTTTTTTTTTTTTTCCTAGTAGAAAATGATCTCTTACTATTATACTGTGGCACAAGCCATGCATTTTATTCAGTGCCTGATAAATGTGTGATAATCAACTGAAGACAGGCCAAGAAACAGTACATTAAATTGGGCTGGTTAGTCAATCTAGAGAAAGAATTATACTGATGGGACCTATAGGAGAGAAGAAAGTACAGATCAACACAATGTTAGGATAATATTGATATTGCAAGTAGGAAGAGAAATGATGGGATTAGGGGCAAAGGCATAAGGGGAAAGAAAGAGCATAAAGATAGATATTGTGTTGCCAAATAAAAAGAGAATCTTCAGGTGACATTAAGATTGGTTTGTGAATCAGAAACTGTGGAGATGTAAAAGAGGAAGTTACATAAGTATATATTTTTTGTGTATTTGTGGTTAGACAGGAAATAATTTCACAGCAACAAATGATCCAGCAGGATTAAACAGCTCAAAATTACTTTGCCCAAATACTTCTAAGGATTTAGGTAGTCAATAAAACAGGGAAGGAAAGGAGTCAGTGAACATCATTATTCTTTTATAAGAGAAGTTTATATGGCTCTTTTAAAAGAATGGATCTGTGCTAAAAACAGGAATTAAATGGTGAAATAAGAGCTTAATTTAAAGGCAATAAGACCACTAATATGCTCACTAAATACCAGTTGGCTATTAGGAACCTATTTAATGAGCTTTCCCAACCACTAAAACTACCATGTCTATCCGTTAAGTAGTTGTTAAATATCAATAATTTTGTTTGTTGTGGAAAATACAGTTACACTACATCAACACAGTAGGAAAACTATAAATAATAAGTAATAAAATGTTCATTCCAAGCCAGGCGCTATTCTGTGGATTTCCTGAAAATGGTCTTCTGGACTCCCAGCCTATAAGATCAGTGTTACTGTGTCCTCATTCACAGTTGGGAGAGCTGAGGTCTGGGAAGTGTAATTAACTTGCCTAATATCACACAGCTGGTCAGTGGTATGAAGCTTGACTTGGGCAGTCTAACTCCAGAACCCACCTTCCTACCAGTGTGTTACCCAGTGGCACCTGTCATAAAGTGTTCAGGAGACTTAAGGAAAATCTAACAATGGCGGCCTTACCAGCTAGAGGCTGGAAGATCTGATTGTCAGCCCAAAATTTCCTGTAGTCTGTGTCCCACTGATGGTCGAGTCAAATGATGATCTGTTGAAAGCAGGAAAAAGGAGTCATTCTTATAAACCCTCACTCTCACATCTGCCCATAGCTTCTGTGAGCTCAAAAACTGGAGACAGGAAAGCAGGGCTCCTAAAATTTAAAGCTTCCTAGCTTTTCTTTGCCTCAGGTTTTTTAATTCTTTGGTCAACGGCAGTCTCAAATCCGTCTTCCCTTTGTTGGCTACCTGAAGTTTCTCCTTCATTACCTCCTGCATTTCAGTTCTTCCATTTTGCTTGCTGCTAGGTTGAAGGTGGGAAAACCTTGTCTCAAAGATTCACTGATCACTGAAAGCAGAGACAAAGTGTTGACAAGAAGTCTGAAAATGTGCAAGTGACTATCCTGAAGGTTTTGCATCTGTAGTATTGTATTACAGTTCATCTTTTAGGGGCAAACAATGAATGATGAAAGCCTCAAACAAAACAAAAAACAAAACTCTGAGAAGGAGTGTTGTGCTCACATTATTGTTGCTTGTTAAAACCATATTTAATAACTATCGCCCATAGCAGGATTAGATTTTCTGCAACATCATTAATAATTAATCCTCTAAATTTACTGTTGACTGCTAATGAATATACACCAAGTGTATTACTCACTCTAAATTCTTTCCCAATACGTCAATTTTTCCTTCTTATTTCCTTTTTATTTTCCTTAATTTTTCAAAGTTGAAATTAATGTCATTTCCTACTGCCCCATAATGCTTCTAAGAACTAATTTTTTTCCCTAGATAGAGCTTACTTACCAATAGAAGTTTTGAATAATCAAATCATAGCCATCTCTTTATCTTTCACTTGGCTAAATTTTAGATTATGCCCTCAGGTTAAGACCTGAATCATTTGTACCTCAATACAATGTGCCAAGCACATTGTACATTTTGCAACTGAATAACAACCTTAGTAACAACATATATGAGAGTTTATTAACTTTAACTGAACATATTAACCTTGATGGAGCTTCTATGTTTAAGGAAATAATTATGCATCCACACTAGACTATGTGGGAGTTGAAAGTCTGGGAAAGATATAGCAAGACCATTATGTAAGAAACTCAGCTAAACATACCCAGCTGAAATAAAGCACATAATTCCAGAAATAGTATGTAGTGAATGACATCAGTGAGTTAAGGCACATGGCATGTATGACAGTATCCTGGGTTAGCAATTTTATAGTCACTCTTTGCAAACTTTTCCACTACCTAATGGTAAATTTGAAGAAAACTCTTTGAATGGGATCTGTATTTTCTTGATATAACTTTTGGCTATTTCTTCTTGGACCCTCTACTCAGAAGCAAAAAACAGCTGATTCTTAAAAAAAACCTTTCATTGGTCTGAAAGCTCTCATTAAGTCAAGTTTAAACTTCTTTCTCCAAGCTAAATATCTGTTGTTATTCATAGCTTTTGGTAAATTTGTTTGTCATATGCATGAGCAGGCTGCATAATGCAGTGTGTGATGTAACTTTACACATGGGTTGCATGTAAAGTGGTCATGTTGCTGTTACTTACTTTATACCACCTGGAATATTCTGACTTCATGAGATTTTCTTCCCTAGTTTTTATTTCCTAGTGTTCAGGAATCCAACAGCAGGTGATGTTAGAGAACTGAAACGGTGGTGGTGATGGAACTAAAGTAGATCTGTCAGAGTAGAGTAACATTTCTCATTTTCCGGTGCAGACTGATGCATGTTTTAGTGGATCTAGCTGATTACCAGTCCACAGGTTTTATGCCTACTTTCTATAGCTTTCCTGTCTAATGAGGGAGCTACTAGCCACTTGTGGTTATTTAAGTTTAAACCAATTAAAATAAGATCAAAGCCTCAGTTCTTCGGTCACAGTAGCCACATCTCATGTACTCATGTACACATAGCTGCATGTGCTAGTGGCTACCATATTGGACAGTGTATCTCTGGAGTATGTTCCACATTGTGGAATGGTCTAATGGATGGTGTTCCTTAGTGTACAGCAACCCTGATCTCCTGCCCACATGTTCATCATGGCACAGAAAAGTACCTTTTAGTGATTTGTAAGTCATATTGTTAGGTGTTTGAGTGCACTGTAAAAGGATCTTGGAGTTGGTGAAATAATTTTTACCCCATATACACTCTTAAGGGTAGGACAGGACTTAAGGGGGTCCTTTCTCTGATCTCAGAAAATGTTCATCTTCACCTGTGTGGTTGCTGGTTCATATGCTATTTCTCTCACTAGGAATTAGTAAAAAACCATCAAGCTTCTCACTTTCCTTGCTTTACTCATTTTTTAAATGAAGTACTTTCCCAAGTTTTATTAGAGATCATCACAACTTCTGTAACAAGGTAGCTTGACTTCAGTGTTTTTTCTTTGGCATTCCTGTATGTAAGCATTAATCTCAATATTTAATTTTAAAAGTAAGTGTTAAAATTGTTTATAGGTGCTTTTGCCCTTCCCGTATTTGGTGACACGGCCCCCACTTGGTACCATGGCAAGCTCTGTACTGATTAAGGTTTAAGATGAAAATTTCATATGATCAGTTGGAAGGAAAATATAAGCAATTGTCAAATTTCTAAGATTTCATGCTCAAGTTGTTTTTTCCCTCCTTTTTTGATCTTGGCCTCAAATGAGCTTCCTTATATAATAAGTAAATGATTTGAACCTAAATATATTGCTGGTACTCAAAGAAGAAGCAGTCTACTCAGGAATGACTTAATTTTTTCAAATATTGCATTTAGGTGGAAGAATTGTAAAAGGATATAGATTTTTGATGCGACAAATGTTAAGGATTTATTTAAATCCCTTAATATTTTTTTCTCTGCAAAAATATGGTTATATTTCAGATCCTTAGCTACTATTTACATCTGGCTAAAGTGTGGTTGCCTCTGCGGTCCCAGTGGGGTGAAAAGATGAAGTGGCCCAGGGCAAGAGTTTCGTGCATTACATTATCACCTGTCACTATGTCTTACATTCTTTGTAAGAACAAGATAGCCTGCCCCACTCAGGTCAAGAACTTGACCACCAGCCAGATGCCCAACAGCTTGTTTGACCTCATTAAAATTGAACGATCATGTTAATGTTTGGGGCTGAGGCCAAACCTCTTAGAGCTGTTTAAAATTTCTGAGGATATTACCATAGGATTTGGTTTCTGATCTTTTCTTAGTATTTTCTAGCGGATCAGTCTGACTGAAAATAGACTGAGGGAATTAGATCTGGAAATTGGAATGAAAAAACAAAACATGTGCTGCAAGAAAATACAGCCAACACATGGCCACTTAGATCACTTTTTTTCCCCCTCTAAAAACAATTTGTGATATAAAAGTCTAGAAAATAATATACCTTAAAATTATAGCTAAGTGGGAACTTGTGAACTCTGAAAGTAAAATGGCGTTTGCTGGCCAGAGAGGCAAATAATTATAGTTGTTTTTATTGTCAGGAAGTAATTTCTGTCTGATAACTCTGCTAACTCAGTGGCGACCTCTGCTCCCATGGCTGTCCTGTGCTGTGCTTAGTCACTCACTTGTGTCTGACTCTTTGTGACCCCATGGACTGTAACCCGCCAGGCTCCTCTGTCCATGGGATTTTCCAGGCAAGAACAATGGAGTGGGTGGCCATGCCCTCCTCCCGAGGATCTTCCTAACCCAGGGATCAAACCCAGGTCTCCAGCATAGCAGGTGGATTCTTTACCATCTGAGCCACCAACAAAGCCCATCCTGCAGAAGTAAAAAACAAACAAACAAACAAACACAGATCACATAGGAAAGGTGGAACTGGATAATGATACAATTTCTAGCAGCTTTGTCAAGGTCACATGGAATTAGCAACTGATCAAGTTTTGTGAAGTTGGCATATTTTTTTGAATATATATCCAGCCTGTATCCATGAAGGATAAAGTTTTTACTTCTCATTTAATTATTTCCTGCCAGAGGACATGCTTCCATCATTGCTTGGGGTCTGTTGAACTTCCCTGCTCAGTGGTCCTGTCAACCTGGAACAAATGCCTCCACTAATTGGTGTCCTGCCCTGTAGTCCTCACGCTGGGTTCAGCATGAAGCCAGTCTCTTTCAAAGAATGAGCTGAGTGTGATTGAAAGCCCTGTGATGCTCTGGAGCACAGATGTGCAGGGCTTGGATGTGTTTGTTCAGTAAGTATGGAGGCTTTTCAAACACAAATAATACAGTTGATCAAATTTGATTGTTATTTTTAACTTTCATAGAAATGATATTTATGGCACTTGTGCTCTTACGGATAGATACTTATTAGTCATCAATGACTCTGGGACTCACCCTTCATTCTTAAATCTATTATCAGCCATGAAGGTAGTCAGAAGGAAAGACTAAGGCTGAAGCCCCACTGCCAGCTGATGTCTTTCTTATGCTTGCAGTCAGGCCCTTGTGGGCCCCACCTTGGTTCATTTCATATTTGTGCTTCAGTCTCTTGGTCTGTAAAATTGTGATTTGGGACTAGAAGTTGACTAATACTCTTCTTATATTGGGTCTCTTCATTTCATATTTGTACTTCAGTCTCCTGGTCTATAAAATTGTATTTCGGGACTAGAAGTTGACTAATACTCTCTTATATTTAAAGTGTATGATTATATGACATGACTGGGGTGGAGGATGGAAGTAAAGATTAATAAAAAAAGAAGTAAGCTGTGCTGTGTTGATTCATGGAGATTTTATAATTATGCAGTTGAATTTTTCAAATCATATTCTCAAAAAATTTTTTTTAAATATAGTTATTTATACAATGTTATGTTAGTTTTAGGTATAGTGCAAAGTATTTCAGTTATTCTTTTTTAGCTTCTATTTCATTACAAGTTATTACAAGATACTGACTATAGTGTGGGCAGTTTTCACATGACCTTAACAAAATCATAACACTTTACATTTGAACAATAACATCTAAACTTGTTCTGGGTATATTATAGTTTATCAAGCACCTTTATGTACATGCTATGATTTGAACTTCACAGCCACCTAGTATAGCGAGTGCATAGAGCAATTATTGTCCAGAGCCTCAGAAATGTCATGTTGGAGAGGTCACTGAGGTTAGTGGTTGAACTGGCATGAACCCATTTCTTTTGTCACAAGCATAATAGCTGTTTCACTCTACCTCTAAACTTTATTTATTGCTAATAATTCTTCTAATAATTTTTCAGACTTAAAGAAAAATAGAATCTTGTCATATATATGATTACCATTTGTTTTTAGCTTACTTAAACCATTTTTTGGTTGGTATTTCAATGTATTTGACCTCTGTTCCAGTCACATGTCGAAAATTAACTTGTAGCATTGTTGTGAAAGTTGTTTTTTTTTACTTTATTTTCAAAGCCTGTGCAAAAATTTTTAAGTTCTTGGAGGTAGAGATGAAAGTAATCTTACAAGTCTATCATTGTAAGCCATCTTAATACTCTTATTTACAAAACAGAAATAGTCACAGATGTAGAAGACAAACATGATAACCAAGGGGGACAAGAGTAGGATAAATGAGAGACTGGGGTTGATATATATAAAATATATGTATATAAAACAGATAACTGTATATAAGAACCTAATAAGAACCTATTGTATACTACAGTATAGCACAGGGAACTTACATATATGGGAAAATAATCCCATAATAATAATAAAAAAAAAGAATGGATATATGTATAACTGATTAACTTTGCTATACAACAGAAACTAACACAACATTGTAAATCAATTATACTCCAATAAAAATTAACTTAATGGATAGATATGTGACTGGTAGAGAGAGGGACCTGACTTTTCATTGCCTGGTAAGACCTAATTGGCTCCTTAAATTTGGGAGGAAATTGTCCCCATTAGATATAACTAGTGGAAAGTTCATTGAGACTTGCATTCCAGATCCTAGAGGGATGCATATGTTTTTGTTTTGTTCTCAAATTCAGATAGAACATGGTAACCAAACATTGGACAGCCTTAAATCTTGTTTGGAGTGTGACAACTATTCCTAGGCAGCAAGGGTTCGTGATTCATTGAGAAATCTACATCCTGCATTGTGCCAATTGTGTAACTTCTCAGGAATTTATCTTGGGAGCTGTGATAAGAAATTTCAACTGAGACTCAAAACACTAATTTCAAATTCAAAGAACAACTATTTCAGAGCTATCTTCTTAAGGGATATTTGACTTTCTAACATTTTAAAGGAAGCTAAAATCTCTAAGCAAGAGGCAAGCACTTAACATAAATTTTATCAGGTTCATGCAAAATTGTGTAATTTTTGATTTCTTGAAACTCTGGGGTAGACATTTTTTCTAGGTTTACATTCATTTTATTAACATGACTACTATTTCAATAAATGAACACTTTGATAAATAATTTTTTTGGTTTTAACTCATCCTTTAAAGACACCCTAAGGGATCTCTGGTTGAATGGAATTAACCTAAAAATACCATTCTTCACATTGAGTCCTTCTCTTGATCATGGTTGTTCAGTTGCTCTGTCGTGTCCGATTCTTTGTGATCTCATGGACTGCAGCACATCAGGCTTTCCTGTCCTTCACCATCTCCCAGAGCTTGCTCAAACTCACGTCTCGTGATTGAGTTGCCCTTTATTGGTTTGGCAGAGTCATCTTTATCTTGGGATACTGGGAAAGGCTTTTATTCTTGGTTTGAAAATCTCGCTGATTTGCAGAACAAACCTTCAGCCTGATCTTTTTTCTTTTGTCAGTTACATAAGTCGTGCTGTGTGAACTAACATCTTGTCACTCATTGTCCTAAAGCAAGAGCCAAACGGGTGAGAAACCACCTACTGTTGAATATGAAACTGGTGCCAAAAGGCAACAGCTCCTTGCTGTTCAGCTGTGCCCTGAGTGATCAAACAAGCCCGAGAGCAAACAGGAACTGCAGTAGCAGGAATCAAAGGGCCCTGCTAGCCTAGCAGAGCAGAGGGAAGTGAGGGAGAGATTTTCCGAAGGTGAGGTGACACCATGCAAATAAAGGCACCCTTCCTTTGTTTGTGTTCAGGACACTTGAGCACCATTTTAGAGGAGAAAACTTCACACTGATGCAATTTTTAGTCAGTGGATAGGGAAGCAACAGAGGAGCACTGTTAAAAAGATGTTTCCTGCTTGACTTTTTTGTTTATATACTTAAGTTTATACTTATATTCTTAGTTTGTTCTAAAATATCTTAAAATTTTTTTAAATGAAAAGCTTTATTGAGATATAATTGACATAGAACATCATATTAGTTTTAAGTGTACAACATAATGATTTGATATATGCATATATTTTAACGTTCATCACCTCACATAGTAACATTTTTTTCCTCACAATGGGAACTTTTATGATCTATTCTCTTAGCAATTTGCAAATATACAATACAGTATAGTTAGCTGTAGTCACTATGCTATATATTACATCCCCAGAACTAATTTATCTTGTAATTGGTAGTTTGTATCTTTTGACAACCTTTATCCATTTCCCACAATCAGCCTCAACCTCTGGCAACCACTAGTCTGTTCTGTTTGTGTAAGTTCAGTTTTCTTTCGATTCCACATGTAAATGAGATCATACTGTATTGCATAGGACTGTCTTTCTTTGTCTGACTTGTTTAACTTAACATAATGCCCTCAAGGTCCATTCATATCGACTCAAATGACAAGATTTTGTTCCTTTTTATGACTGAATCAGTGAACACTTGTTTCCATATCTTGAAAGTGGTAGTTTGCCTGACTGTGATCCTAAGGCCTGTAGCCCACCAGGCTCCTCTGTCCATGGAATTCTCCAAGCAAGAATACTGGAGTGGTTAGTTATTCCCTTCTCCAGGGGATCTTCCCTTCCTGGAAGGGGATCTTCCAGGGATTGAGCCTGGGTCTCCTGCATTGCAGGCAGACTCTTTACTGTCTGAGCCACTGCTACCTTGAAATAATGCTGCAAGGAACATGGGGATGCAGACAGCTCTTTGAAATGGTGGTTTCACTTCCTTTGAATGTATCTTCAAGGTGGAATTGCTGGGTCATGTATTAGTTCCATTTTTAAGTTTTTGAGGAACCTATACTGTTTTACACAGAGGCTGTGCCAATTTACATTCCCACCAACAATGCACACAGATATTCTTGTCTTCACACCCTCGCCGCCAACACTTGTCTCTTGACATTTTAATGACAGTCATTCTAAAAGGCATGAGGCAATCTCATTGTGGTTTTGATTTGTAGATTATCTTTTACAGATAGAACAAGGCCGAGTATTTTCAAGTACTCATTTTAATGATGGCGTTAATCAGAAACAACTGTTTCAAAATCATTTAATTCCTTCAGAAAATTGTTTCTGCTGGTCAGATGGAAATTTTGATTTTGCAGATATTAAGAGAAATGTCTTGGCATAATTGATCTTCCACAAGTAATTTAATGACTAATAACTAAGAAATGACTACATAAACTCTTGTGACTGATCATTTTTTATATGTAGAATACAATTCTGTTAACTCTATTCTGCTTCCAAACCTTCAGAGTAACAGTATAGTTTAGAATATATACAGATGAATAGGCTGAAGGGATAGTCTGTTGCTTCTAGTGAATAGTGTTCCTGTTGTTTCCATCGTTTAGACATTTACCCTGTCTCCTGACTTCTGGTTAATCGTGTATTTCCCACAGATTAACAATATCACCAACACTTAAGTCACAGGTATGAAAATACTGAAACCAATTAGATTTGGTGTCAGAATGGTTTGATGGTATAGAGGACAAGGTAGGCACTAAGGCGTAAAATATAGAGACTCCTGGCTTATTTTCAGCTCTTTGCCCTGTGGTCCCCGGCAAGTCTCATCCTCAGCTGCATCTGTTAACATATACTTTTCTTCTGCCATCTCAATTTACCTGGGGTTTCAGGCCATGATCTCTCATGTCTGTGCATCAGACAATGTTAGGGAGGAATGTTTCTTTCCCACTTCTGGTATATTAATATCTGTGAATGTGGAAGAAGAGCTACTAGAGTAACATTTCTGATCTCTCTCCATGCCCTCATATACTTCTCACTCATGAGAAGGTAAAGTGTCTTATATCCCTGGAGGGTTTGGAAAGAGAAGCTGAGCATGGTAGGTCAGGCCCTTCTCTCTCCTTTTCTTCAGGAGTTGGCTTGTTTCTCCATATTGTTATGGTCCCACATGGCCTGTGGCTGGAGGAGTAAGTCTGGCCAACTGACTAGCAGTGTCCACTTACGCACAGATGCACCCATGGTGCATCCTCCACTCTAGATTTCTTTGGTAATATACATTTTCTTCTGGGCTCCCATCTACTGTCTTCTTTGAATTAAAAGGCAATGCCAAAGAATGCTCAATCTACTGCACAATTGCACTCATCTCACATGCTAGTAAAGTAATACTCAAAATTCTCCAAGCCAGGCTTCAGCTATACATGAACCGTGATGTTCAAGCTGGTTTTAGAAAAGGCAGAGGAACCAGAGATCAAATTGCCAACATCCGCTGGATCATGGAAAAGGCAAGAGAGTTCCAGAAACACGTCTATTTCTGCTTTCTTGACTATGCCAAAGCCTTTGACTGTGTGGATCACAATAAACTTTGTAAAATTCTGAGAGAGATGGGAATACCAGACCACCTGACTTGCCTCTTGAGAAATCTGTATGCAGGCCAGGAAGCAACAGTTAGAACTGGACATAGACCAACAGACTGGTTCCAAATAGGAAAAGGAGTACGTCAAGGCTGTATATTGTCACCCTGCTTCTTTAACTTCTATGCAGAGTCCATCATGAGAAACGCTGGACTGGAAGAAACACAAGCTGAAATCAAGATTGCCAAGAGAAATAACAATCACCTCAGATATGCAGATGACACCACCCTCATGGCAGAAAGTGAAGATGAACTAAAAAACCTCTTGATGAAAGTGAAAGAGGAGAGTGAAACAGTTGGCTTAAAGCTGAACATTCAGAAAATGAAGATCATGGCATCTGGTCCCATCACTTCATGGGAAATAGATGGGGAAACAGTGGAAACAGTGTCAGACTTTCTTTTGGGGGGTTCCAAAATCACTGCAGATGGTGACTGCAGCCATGAAATTAAAAGACACTTACTCCTTGAAAGAAAATTTATGACCAAGCTAGATAGCCTATTCAAAAGCAGAGACATTACTCTGCCAACTAAGTTCCATCTAGTCAAGGCTATGGTTTTTCCAGTAGTCATGTATGGATGTAAGACTTGGACTGTGAAGAAGGCTGAGTGCCACAGAATGGATGCTTTTGAACTGTGGTGTTGGAGAAGACTCTTGAGAGTCTCTTGAACTGCAAGGAGATCCAACCAGTCCATTCTGAAGGAGATCAGTCCTGGGATTTCTTTGGAAGGAATGATGCTAAAGCTGAAACTTTAGTACTTTGGCCACCTCATGCAAAGAGTTGACTCGTTGGAAAAGACTGATGCTGGGAGGGATTGAGGGTAGGAGAAGGGGACGACTGAGGATGAGATGGCTGGATGGCATCACTGACTCGATGGACATGAGTATGAGTGAACTCCAGGAGTTGGTGATGGACAGGGAGGCCTGATGTGTTGCGATTCATGGAGTCACAAAGAGTCGTACACTACTGAATGACTGAATTGAACTGATGATTTATTTTTTAAGTGAAGGATAATTGCTTTCCAGAATTTTGTTGTTTTCTGTCAAATCTCAACATGAATCAGCCATGGGTATACAGATATCCTCTCCCTTTTGAACCTCCCTTCCATCTCCCTCTCCATCCCATCCCTATAGGTTGATACAGAGCCCCTGTTTTAGTTTCCTGATCCATACAGAAAATTCCCATTGGCCATCTATTTTACATATGGTAATGTAAGTTTCCACATTACTCTCTCCATACATCTCACCCTTTCCTCCTATCTCCCAAAGTCCATAAATCTAGTCTCTGTATCTGTTTCCTCCACTGCTGCCCTGTAACTAAATTCTTCAGTACCATTTTTTTTTTAGATTCTGTATATATGCATTAGAAGACAATATTTATTTCTCTTTCTGACTTTTATTTCTCTTTTTGACTTTTCTGACTTTATTTCTCTTTCTGTGTTTCTCCCAAAGAAAAGGAGAGAGAAGGGGCTGGACTACCATGCTCAGCTTCTCTTTCCAAACCCTCTAGGGATATAAGTCACATTTTACCTTCTCAGGAGTGAGAGGGTAAATAGGTATAATAGATTCTAGATTTATCCACCTGATTAGAACTGACTCAGATATGTTCCTTTTTATGGCTGAGTAATATTCCATTGTTTATATATACCACCACTTCTTTATCCATTCATCTGTCGATGTACTTCTAGCTATTGTAAACAGTGCTGCAATGAACAATGGGATGCGTGCGTCTTTTTCAATTCGGTTTCCTCAGGGGTATGCCTAGGTGTTGGATTGCTGGGTCGTATTGTGGTTTTATTCCTAGTTTTTAAAGGAATCTCCATACCATCTTCCATAGTGGTAGTATCAACTTACATTCCCACCAACAGTGCAAGAGTGTTCCCTTTTCTCTACACCCTCTCCAGCATTTATTGTTTGTAGACATTTTTGATGATGCCATTCTGACTGGTGTGAGGTGATATTGCATTGTAGTTTTGATTTGCATTTCTCTAATAATGAGAAATGTAGACCATCTTTTCATTGTTTGTTAGCCATCTGTATGTCTTTGGGGAAATGTCTGTTTAGGTCATTTTCCTAGTTTTTGATTGGGCTGTTTGTTTTTCTGGCATTGAGTTCTATGAGCTGCTTATATATTTTGGAAATTAATCCTTTGTCAGTTGTTTCATTTGCTATTATTTTCTCCCATTCTGAGGGTTGTATTCTCACCTTTTCACCTTATAGTTTCCTTTGCTGTGCAAAAGCTTTTAAGCTTAATCAGGTCCTACTTGTTTACTTTTGTTTTCATTTCCATTACTCTAGGAAGTGGGTCATAGAGGATCTTACTTTGATTTATGCCGAATGTTCTGCCTCTGTTTTCCTCTAGGAATTTTATAGTTTCTGGTCTTACATTTAGGTCTTTAATCCATGTTGAGTTTATCTTTGTGCATGGTGTTATGAAGTGTTCTAATTTCATTCTTTCACATGTGACCGTCCAGTTTTCCTAGCACCATTTATTGAAGAGGCTATCTTTGCCCCATTGTATATTCTTTACATTTTTTTTTCTATTGAAGTATAGTTGATTTACAGTGTTGTGTTAGTTTCAGGTGTACAGCAGTGATTCAATTTTTTATATCCATTCTTTTTCAGATTCTTTTTCTATAGAGGTCATTATAAAATACTGCCTAGAGTGTCTTGTGCTAAACAGTAGGTCCTTGTTGGTTGTTGTTTACATATAGTAGTTTGTATATGTGAATCCTTGTTTTGGGTTAAGGAGTCCTATTTTCTGGGCCCATATGAACTATAAAACACGCATTGTCTCCTTCCGCTGCTATGCTCTTTCCCTTCTATTTACCTTCATAACACTCAACTCACAAATTATCCACTCTTGGTTTCCCTCCTTCTTGTTCTGTGCATCAGTAGAATCACATGTATTCTTCTCTGTCACTTATTTCCTTGTCTGTTTTCCCCACTAGACTGGAAACTCCTTGAGGGCAGAACTGGTTTATTGTTTTCCTAGCTCCCATCAGCAAAATAGATATAGTAGCTACTCAATAAAGGTACACAGAATAAAGGGAATGAATTATGAAAGGGTCAAGGCAATTTTAATCCACCAGTGCTGAATTATGGGAGTTAAATCCTATGGTCATAAAAAAATGTATGAACATGTCTTCTTCAGAAACTGTTTTCCATTTTTGTTACCTTCCACCACTTCATATGAGCCATAATTATAAAGAGACACCTCCAGAAGTTTTGTTCTGAAAATTACTCAACCTCCAACTCCAAATACCCTAGCACTGTTTAAGTACCACCATCGGTGCTTCCTTTCTAATGTAATTATTTTGGCTGGTATATCCAGTTAAAGTAAAGATACAAACATCTAAGTTACATTAGCTATTTGAGGCCAAGCAGAGGAACACTAGGGTGAAGAGCAGAAAATCTGGTGTATAGTTTATAAGCATACCTAGAAATTGGTCCTGAGGCTTCTATGATAAAATGATTCATTTGAAATTAATGATTTTGAGGTAAGGGACAGAGTAGCAACCAGTGATTGACTCAGAGCAGACTTCATTCCTGCTTCCTATAGACACAGGTGCTTTCCTTTTATCATTTGCTTTAGTCCCACCTTGTAGGTGGTTGACAGGGCTTCCCTGGTGACTCAGTGGTAAAGAATCCACCTGCTAATGCAGATGATGTGGGTTCGATCCCTGGATCAGGAAGGTCCCTTGGAGAAGGAAACGGCAACTGCTTCCAGTATTCTTGCCTGAAAAATTCCATGGACAGTGGAGCCTGGTAGCCTACAGTCCGTAGAGTCACAAAGAGTCAAATATAACTGAGCACAGATACACACGTGTGGTTGACATCCACTTACTGCCTGGCTTTGCGTCTTTGCATGCATTCCTCTCCTCTCCTCTGCATGGTTATAAGTCCCTCTGGAGCACGGTGACGACAGTAATACACCCCTTTGTAACTTTATAAGTCTATTAACAGAGCCTTGCATATAGTGGATGCTCACAGGTAGTTTGGTGATAATCTTTTGTAATACTGACAGCAAAAGTGACTTCAACATGTGAAAAATGAAAACAGCTACAAATCCCTCTGTTGAATCTCTGAAAAACCAATGGGAATCATCGAGAATTTGACTCTCTCATTTGTGTCCCTTTGAATTTCCCCCTGTATGTCTAAACAGGACTGATTTTTTTCTGCTGGTTTATTTAAGTCAAGAGTTACTTCTTCTAAAGACAAAAGGATGAAAATCCTGCAATGTTTTGGGGGCTCCTGTTTCAATATCAGTAAATAATGTGTCACTGCTGAGTTCTGGGAGAAAATAAATGCTTCAGCTTCAAAAATTGTCTGTTAAACAGAGAGACAGGTGTGTCGTGTTTACAAGGGATGTGACATTATAAACTCAGCTGAAACAACCCATCCAGATGTGCAGTGATCTGTAGCTATGAACTCAGAGCACCCTGTCACAGGTTTTATGGGTAATTTTTGTTGGTGAGTGTTTAGACACCTTCTCTGCCAACTGGAATGGAGCCAGTATCAGTAACAACACACAGATGAAAAACCATGATCTAATCAACTCCCATCAAACCAGTCAGTGGTAAAACAGTGCTTCCCAGAAACACTTATCACAGATAACATTTTGGTTGTTAAATTTATGAAGTGTAAAGTTATATAACTTCTTTCTTGAAAAAGTCAAGACTGCATTTTCATACACACATCTACCCACAGTTTGGCAATGGAAGCACTAATACGATCAGTGACAAAAATAAATTACACAAATTGTATTCAGCAATTTTTCAACATTCACTGAGAAATCCACGCAGGGGGCACGGCCTTACCAATTATGAAAAATACTCTCCTGAATAATTAGCAGAGTGTGTTGACAAAAATGTCAGTGTGAGTGGAGGTGGTGTGGTTTATCTACTGGTGTATGAGATATAACTTTGTGAACCCACAGTTTTGCTAATTTCACGTTTTCATTTTGCAGCCTTACTATAAGTTTTTGATGTAAATTTGATAAAGCTAATACTTATTTTAGAAGAAACTTCCTCTGTTCTGTATCATCAGGCAAATGTTGTGCACTGGTTATATGAGTTGTGGAGAAACTACTCTCTCTGCTCTGTGGTCCAGATATTAGGTGTCCCTTCAACAATAAGGAAATGCCCACAATAACTTGAATTTTCTATGTAAGGAGCCTTGGGTCCACACAGATCAGGATAAAATTGAGGCTCCTAGATCCTTTCTGTTGTCAGCTTCCCTTGATTCAAGGGAAGGTTCAAGGTGTAGGCACACTCCTCCACTTGTTACACCTGACCTTATGTGGTGAGTCTTGATCATTAACTAACCTGTGACTACTTAGACTGCTTTGGATACATACCTAATAGAAACTATGAGGAGAAAGTGTGGTGGGATGTTGAATACTCCTTCAGAGCCCTATTCTTGTTATTTCAATACGTTAACTTTTAACTTATGACTTAATAAGCTCTGAAGCAAAAAGATATACAATATTAATGACTGTCAATCATTCTGCTGAAAATACCTTTTCAGGAGTCACAAGTTACCATCTAACACATATCCAAAGACACTTCCTCAATGCAAAGACTCCTTTTATCTTTCCAGAAGCTTTCTGGTCCTAATGGTTGACCTGTTCTGGCTTCTCATGCCTCCCTTGAGCATCTCTGTTGTTTTTCTCTCTCTTTTACTTGTTTCTCTTCTTTTCTTTATTTCTTTAAATGTGGGAGTCTCCCAAGTTGTATCCTTATTCTTTTCTTTCCATGAATTCACTTGGTGATCTCATTCTTCCTCATGGTTCCAATTATGGTTTATGTGCACATAGCTTTCAAATATGTATGCTCCCTCTCAAGTTACTAGGGCACACTCCCATGGTCCATATGGTTTTCATATGTTTTATAATTCACTCTACATGTAAAAAACAACACTACACATCTTTACCTACTAATTGTCTTCTCAGTCGCTTTTCCCCATTCTTGTTAACTGCAGCTTCATTATCACAGTTATGTAGGATCTAAGGTTCAACTTTGTCTTGACTCCTCCCATACCCCAGCACTGAATTCTTTCATTTCCTTCTCTTTGACATGCATGTATCTCTTCTCTCTCATTGCCAACTCAATTTATGTTTTGATGATCTCTTCTCAGAAAGTTAACACAACCTTTTAACAGGCATCTCATCCTCTTTTTGGACCTTCGTTCATCTTACAAAATGAGTTAGGTGTATTTTGTAAAAATTTAAGTATATTTTCTATAACTTTACTATTCTAAAAGTCATCTCTTTCACTCAGTAAATAGTTACTGAGTTTGTACTATATGTTTTGGACTCATAAATCCTGGAGTAAAAGTGTGAGACATGTTTCTCATCCTTAAAAAAATTCCTAAATAAGTCACCAATAATTATAATCTAGTGACTTGTATAGACATATTTTATTATCTCTAGACTTGTTGTTTAGTCCAAGTCATGTCCAACTCTTTTGTGACCCAATGGACTGTAGCCTGCCAGGCTCCTCTGTCCATGGGATTTCCCAGGCAAGAATACTGTAGTGGGTTACCATTTCCTTCTCCAGGGGATCTTCCTGACCCAGGGATCAAATCTGCATCTGCTGCACTGAAAGGTGGATTCTTTACCACTGAGCCACTAGGAAAGCCCATCTCTAGATTAGCTGCTTAGAATTTCTTTCCTCTTTTCTCTTACTATACAATTCCTTGCCCTCTTCAAAACCCAGGTAAAATAGCATCTCTATCATCTTTTCACTTAATCACATTTCCTTCATTTGAAGTTCCATGTAATTTATTCTGAGTCATTTATTTGGAAATTTATCATCTGGTGTCTTGTCATCTCTTCTATTGCTAATTTTAACTATAATTTAATGTTTAATATTTTATCTTGTATTCTCATTTTATGTTGTACATGTTCTGAGATTAATAATAAAGTGTTAAACTTGATAGCTCCCCCAAGCCCTTACAGTATATTGATATTAGGCATTCAAATACAAGCATAACAAGTGATAAATGCTACTAAGTACATTTTACTGGTCAAATCCATTTTCCTACCCATACTTAAATCTGACACTGACATTAGTTTGCAGTGTTTTTATACAACCACATTTTTACACAATCAAATTTATTTCTTATATTGGTGTTCTCAACCTTCTAGTCCATTCAGAGCTTGTCCTTACGATTTCTAAATCTCATCTACTTTTAACAGTTTCTATAAGAATTGTTAGAAATGAAATCCAGTGTAGTCTCCTGAGAGGTGGAAGATGCCCTTGACAACAGTTTCACCACAATACATTTCTAACTAAGGAGATTTTTTTTGTCAGTTTGGTCTCAAGGAAAAACTTGAGTGTTAATGTAATGAAATAAAATATAATGTAAGTGACACAGGAGCTACAAATTCCATAAGATAATATCTATACTTACTAATAATGAACTCATTCAAGATTTTAATATTATCAAGTGGTTTAAAAACTTGAAATTGCATTGTTGATTATAGTTTTCTCTGTAACAAACTACCATAAATGTAGTGGTAGAATAAAAAGAATACAAAAGATACACACTCATGTTTTGTAGAAGTTCTGTAGGTCAAAAGGCCATCATGAATCTCACTTGGCTAAGTCAAGGCATCTTAGGGTTGGATTCCTTCCTGGAGGCATGAAAGGAGAATCCGTTTTCTTGCCTTTTCCAGCTTCTGGAGACCGCTAGCATTTCTTGGCTCCTTCCACCACCTTCAAAGGCAGCAATGGCAGGGCACTGAGCTTTCATACTGCCATCTCTCTGATTCTCTCTCCCATACTCACATTTCCCTTTGACTCTAGCCAAGAGAGACCTTTTAACTACGTATGTGATTAGACTGAGTCAACTTGAATAACCCAGAATAATTTCCCCATCTCAAGGTTTTTAACTCAAGTCTCACCTCTGATGTCTCTTTTCCCATGTAAAGTAGCATATTGACAGGGTCTACAGATGAGGGATGGACATTTTTTGGGTGGCCATTATTTTGCCTTCTATGGATAATTTTATGCATCTCTAAAATTAATTATTTTCAATGGAATGTATTTCAATATTATTAATAACTTCCAAATTCCCTCCAGTCATAAAGTCTTAGAGTGAGAAGAGTCCATAGAGGGTCATTTGTAGCAGCCAGTCCCCCAAATGGCCCTCAGTGGGTCACTCCTCATGATATGCATGCTTTTGCATTGTCCCCTCCTATGTTGAATCAGGGTAGACTTTGTAACCAACAGAATGGGATGAAAGTGAGGATATGTGGCTTCTGAGTCAAGGTCATAGAGAAAGCATTATGGCTTCTGCTTTGGTCTCATATCCTGGGGAAACTGGACACCATATAGGGAGGGCCTTTGAGTAGGCTTATGAGGAGGGCCTGGTAAGGAGAAACTGGGGCTTCCTGCCAAGAGGCAGCACCACTGCCAGTCATGTGGGTGAGCTACATGGGGAGGGCATCTACCAGGCCAAGCCAAGCCTTCAGATGATCCCCCCTGCAACTGAATGGGACTACCTTTCCAAGGTAGACCGTTCCACCATGTCCATGCTGCAGGCCCAAGGAGTGTTTTGTGGGGTGTAGACAAATCTCCAGGCCCCTCACAGTGTAAGTCGGAGCTGAAGTTGGAAAGAGAAGGAGAGTTACTTGTGGGCTGGAGAGTGCTTCTTTTGGAGCCTCAATATTTAGGTTCAGAACTCCATGTCTGCATATTCTAAATTAGAACTGAGCCTGCCCAGTCATTGTGTGTGTGTATGTGTGAAAGTTGCTCAGTCATGTCTGATTCTTTGCAACCCCATGGGCTGTAGCCTGGAAGGCTCCTCTGTCCATGGAATTCTCCCGGCAAGAGTACTGGAGTGGGTTGCCATGCCCTTCTCCAGTGGATCTTCCCAACCCATGGATTGAACCTGTGTCTCCTGCATTGCAGGTGGATTCTTTACTGTCTGAGCCACCAGGGAAGCCTAGTAATAAATAGAGAATGTATTTTATTTAATAGGTTTTTAGGTAGATTTATAACTTTTAAATGTTTAGAAACATGGTTATTTGGGCCTCCACTTGTACTCTTGTGCCCGCCCTGCAGTTGTCACTGGTGGAGCTGGTGGAGAGTGTGTTGGTTCGTAGGCATGCACACGTTTGCTGAAGTTCACAGTAAGGAAAGGTGTGTATGGGGAGTGGTGATGAAAGACACATGAATTGTGCAGCACTGCTCCTTATTCTGGATCTTTAGCTCTTTGTGGTTCCTAGGCACATGAAATTAATCTTGGACATCCCATCTGGGAAACACTGATTAGAAGGATATGAAAATATTTCCTGCCATCTACATAGCACATTCATCTATAGTTAGATTTCTGGGTTGGAATTCTCTGTTCGGCTGGATTCTGAGGAGCCTAATCTTTACAAATTTCCGTTCTTCTGTCTCCTCTGTCTCTAGTTCCCTTGAAGGTGAAGGTGAAGTTGCTCAGTCGTGTCCGACTCTTTGCAACCCCGTGGACTGTAAGGCTTCTCCATCCATGGGATTCTCCAGGCAAGAATACTGGAGTGGATTGCCATTTCCTTCTCCAAGTCAAGTTCTTATAGAGCTAGGTCCTAGAACCAGCAGCACTTCGGAACCTGCTGGAAAACAAAATCTGAGTGTTTTTCCCACCTCACTCCTAAGACCCACTGAGTCAGAAACTCTAGTGGGCAGGAGCGGCAATCCATTTAACAAATCCTCTCAGTGGCTCTGAAGCAGTTACAGTGAATCTCTGGAGTCTACTGCCTTAGCCAATGTCCACTTTTGGATGGAGTTATCAGAGACAAAAACTGTACAACTAAAGGGCTTTTTTTAGTCCACCATATTGGATCAATAGACACTCAACAACACTATTGAGAAAAAATGTGCTTTTATAACTAAAACAAAGAGTACTTTTACTTTAAGTTCTCTCCAGAAGAAATGAGTGAGCAAGCTAAATCTCTGCTTGGTGCCTTTTGATAATACTTGGTTGCTTCTGAATTTCCTTATTCTTATATTTAGCAGTAGCTTCAAGTTGTAGTTTTTGATACTGTTTTTGATTCCAGGCCCAAAGCCCCTGAGAGATGCTTCATCGGGGATTGAAACACTGTAAAGTAGAATCAATAAATTAGGTTAAAACTGAACTTTAGAGTTGGAGGGTTGAAGAGAATATGCAACTATTTCTCCACATGCAATTTAACTTCCAGAAGGAAAAACAAAATTGTTGCTTGTTTTTTCTTTTTGTTTTGTTTTGTTTTTACAGTTTGATTAAATTCTCTGATCACAATAACAATGCAGAACCACTCTATTCACTGTGAATTGAATACTGATAAAAAGGATTTTTGATTGAGCACATTTTTGTTTTTGATTGAGCATGCATGCTCAGTTGCTAAGTAGTGTCTGACTATGCCACCCCGTGACTGTAGATTGCCAGGCTTCCCTGGCCATGGGATTCTACAGGCAAGAATACTGGAGTGGCCTGCCATTTTTTTCTCCAGGGAGTGAAGACCCAGAGATTGAACCCATGTCTTCTGTGCTCCCACTGCAGACAGATTCTTTACCACTGAACCACCTGGGAAGCTGCATTTTTATCTAGTGGCAGGAAAAGAAGATGAAAAATCATTTGTAGTCATTTCTTAACTTACAGTAGGGTTAATATTTATTTAATAATTGATTTGTGTGAGCTTTATAAATATGCCCAGTCTTTACCTTATATTTAAGACTGGAGAAGAGAAGATTGATAGCTATTTGACTTATAGAATCTTTAAATGACAAGAGTAGCTAGCTAAGTATTTCTCACTTCTTACGAATTTTGAAATAGGATCTAGCAATCATAAGATACTATATTTATTCTCAATTCTATATTGAAAGCTAGAAAGTCTAGGCTTTCCTGTACTAGAATAGAATAAACATATTTTCCTGTTGAAATTTTACCTCAAGCCCTGACATTACTCATTCCCTTCCCTTTGATGCTATATGTTATATTGATTTACCAACACTACTAATCTTCTCTTACCTCAGATTTAAATGATAAGCTTTTTGATTCTGGGAAAATCTCTTTCTTAATCTTAATTCATCTCTCCAAATTGATGCCACCACTTATATTTAATATGAGTGTGAACATGTGTTCACCCCTCTCCCCTTCCTCCTTCCGAGGGAGACTGAGTACTCAAGAGCTTTAGGACCAAAGCTCATGTGCTCTGGGACACCTCTTACAACCTGGTTGTTGTCATTTTCCTGCCTTTATTCATCCACTTTTCTATATGAACATTGTGCCCAGTTTACATTGCTTATTCACATGGTACCAGCGAATGGTAAATAAAACTGGTCCCGATCTGCTGTAACCTATCAAATCTACTTGTAGGAATTGCTAGCCTCTGAAATCACCTCTACTGTTAACCATTAGCAACTTTTTCCCTAAAGACTTACATGTTCATTAAGTAGCTTGTGGCTTCACTTACTAACTTGTTATCCATAATTATTCTTACCCATTGCTTGGTACTGTGTTTTGTTCTTACAAAGGTGTGATAAGCTCTTCAAGATCAAGTTTTGTTTCATTTGCATTTATATTGGCACCTGATAGTTTGCTATTCTTAATGGAAATTAAATAAATTATTTAAAAATAGCAGCTAACTTGAGTAATGCCATTTGATTGTGTACCAGTGCTACAAGACATACAGAATTAATACATTAAAAATATGTTCTTTCACAGTATCCCATCTACTTCCATAGTTATGTCTTAATATGTGGACTTTGACTTTTGTCATTTTATATAAAAGACTTCTGTGATGTGTTGATGTGTAGTGAAATTCTTAAGCTCCAAATTTTGTATTAAAAATACAATTTTACGGTGAGTTCACTCAGAAGGAGATAGCAAGCAAATGGCTCTTGCGTGTTTCACAGAGAAGAAAAATCTGGAGATTGAGAAAAATCTGAGGAAGGATAGTGTGATGGTCAAGCCGAATGATTCTACAAAAAACTTGGTATCAAGTATTTCTCACTTTTATACTTACAAAATCACATTCAAGATTCAGTCTTTATTTACTACAATGCCTTTACACATATATGAATATTGAGATGTTTCTCCGCAAAATGTAACATTTGTAATTAAAGAATAGGAAACGATGATTTCTATATCTTCCAAATCTGCTATGATCAAAAATGAGCCCATGACTTGATTTTAGCTATTTTGAGAGCATTAAATTTATCAGTGATTATTTTACACTATTAATATGTCTGCACTGTGCTGGGCTCTTTAAGAAATGATTATCAAAAGGGAAGATGAGTAAATACAGCTTCATTAGATGGAATCACAGGTTTTAGACTTGCAGTTATTCAAAACCCATGTAAATCTGAGCATGACCAGTGTTAAAACCTGACCAATAAAAATCGACAACATTCTACTGCCCATACTAGTACTGGTACTGAAAGAGCCATATCTTTTCAATACAAATATTGCTCAAACATGCTAGAAATATTTATTATTTGCTTACCCTGTGCAAATTATCTTTCGAGGAGCTATGGTTACAGCATGAATTAAAAAATTAATTTTCTGCCCCAAAGTAGCTGCTGAAGTCTAGTAGAAAATAAACCTATGGATAAATAAATAGGAACTCATTTATGCTTTTTCTACACTGAAAGTCTAATATTACATAAACAACAGTCACTGGGGCAAGATTAGCTAAGTTTCAAAATTCTAAATTCTTTCTTGAATATGAAATTTAATTAATGTGTCAAGAACAATGGTAATTGAAGCTGGTAAGATGAAGAAGTGTTGGTCACATATTGAGATATAGGTTTCATGAACTTGCTCTTGTTAGATACAAAATAATTAGCTAACCTACACTGAGAAGGTCAGATATTTTGTAATGACTCATAAATGCAGAGGATATACCTATAATTATAAAATAATGCTGTGATTTTGTACCTACAAGGTTAATTTTATATTATGAAAATAAATTGAGGCCTTGTACATCTCAATCTTACATGATTTAATGTGTAATCAGTGAATCATATTAGCTTGATCTTCAGCTAATCCTCAGGAGACACTGAATAGAAATGTTGGATGTATTTTGATGTGCTATCTAGACCACCAAAGGTACCCTTAAGGATGTAAGGGCCATGAATGAGTTATAAAAGCAAGATGAAAGTTACATAATTTGTATATCACAACACATTTTGTGAAACTCCAGGCACCTACAGGTAATTTATCCTCACCTATCCTTCTGAGATAGGATGGTGGTATGTAGTTTTATTGCATTTTACAGGTGGGATAAATAACTAGCCCCTGGTTGGTTGCAGAGTAGGGAAAAAAACAGCTCTTTTTATTTCTTATCCTGTAATTTAGCAATGCTGCCACTTTCCCTAAAGAAGCCATTATATTCTCTCTTACAAGAGTCTGAAGTTATTTCTTGTTTTGTCATCTTATCTTCTCAGATTTGAGACTGGAGCACTTTTTCCAGGGGTTTCCCAAATGATACTAGTGGTAAAGAATCCACCTGCCAAAGCAAGAGACACACAAGACACAGGTTCGACCCCTGGATTGGGAAGATCCCCTGGAGGAAGAAATGACAACCCACTCCAGTATTCTTGCCTGAAAGTTCCACAGACAGAGGAGTCTGATGGGCTACAGTCCATGGGGTTGCAAAGAGTCAGACATGACTGAGCCACTGAGCGCACCTGTTCTGTGTCATATAATGTCGGTCACACAGTAGGTGCTTAAAATATTGCACATTTATTTTTAAGATTCTAATATTTTTATTTTATAAGAGTACTTCACAATGAATTTAAAGATTATGAGTGCTGAATCACAAGATTCATGAGTCTTCTCTGCTGGCACATTGAATACTGACTTTTGCCTTGATCGGCCTATGCCTTTCTAACACGTTTTCCCTCTTAGAACAACAGAGCTGCAGTTTTTTGACTTTTACAAATGAGAGGTGCTATAGAATAAGCAAAAATTGGTTTCAACTCCTCTGAGAAACTTATTATGTAAATATACATTATTATGATCATAAATAATAATAATTTATTTTCTGAGGCATAATGCCAGAGCAAAAGTCATTTGGGTAGGCAAACATTTGTTAGCTGTATGGAGGTTTCATCAAATTCAGTCTCCATTCAGAGATAATAGATATTTAAATGGATTTTTCTTTTCATGAGTGCACCTCAAGGTTTAGAAGCAAACACATTGTTAAAAATATCAGACAATAATAACAATAATTTTTCTAAAATCTTTATGGCCTGACAAATTTGTAGCATGAATACAAGTAGAAAATCACAAACCTTTGGGAAATTGAATTTGATTCACTTAGAGATTTATTCTTTAAAAGATGGAATCCCAAGCACAAATTCTTCAGACTTGCTGGTCTTGAGTTTTCAATAGACATAAGATATTTTAGTTTTGAATGTAATTTTTATATTTGTTGCTTGCAGGAAAAGAAAGTTGCCTATCCTTTTATTGTAAGAGAGACTTATTAAAATCCAGGCATAAGACTAACATAGTAATCAGTAATTCTCATAATTGGGAGATATTCATGATGCCTATCAGAGAAAGCGATGGCACCCCACTCTAGTACTCTTGCCTGGAAAATCCCATGGACAGAAGAGCCTGGTAGGCTGCAGTCCATGGGGTCGGAAAGAGTCGGACAAGATTTAGCAACTTCCCTTTCGCTTTTCACTTTCATGCATTGGAGAAAGAAATGGCAACCCACTCCAGTGTTCTTGCCTGGAGAATCCCAGGGATGGGGGAGCCTGGTGGGCTGCTGTCTATGGGGTCACACACAGTCGGACATGACTGAAGCGACTTAGCAGCAGCAGCAGCATGATGCCTATTAGTCTATGATAATAAAAAGTTTATAATGAGATATATGTGAGGAAAGTAGGTAGGGGATGATTAATATTGAAAAGCTGAAATTAAAAGGGGATGCAGTGACTGTCATATATTTGAAAAATTATTACGTGGAATAAGCCATAGTCTTGTCCAGTTTTGTTCCAGAAGGTAGAAATGGAAATTTTAAGTTCGAGTTGCAGGAAAGTAAACTTTAATTCAATATAAGGAAGGGGTTCCTAGTAATGTCTCCAAATACAAAATGTTTGTATCTCTGTTAGGAGAATTAAAGAAAAGATTCCTGAGAGAGAGCTGCTGGGAATTTGAACCCCATCATCCTTAAGACTCTCTCAACTCTAAAGTTTTGGCAGTTCTCTTTGAATTTCTGTCCTTTATTGCAAAATCCTATATACCAGACTTGAGTAGCTTCCAAATTATGTCTTCTTCCATTTTTCCAAGTTTATTGATTAAAGTGACATTTCTTCCCATCTCTAAGTATCAAAATGTTCAAGTCACTTTTCTCTTTCATATTTATCTCCCCTAAAATCTCTCACAGCTCATCAGTCACTGGATCCTACAGATCCATATTTATCAGTGTCTTTCTCAGTCATTAGGTTATTTATTCTAATCTCCATAAACTGATCAAGGCCTTCATTATTGTTGACCTGTATTGCCACAACAATCTCTTAACAAATATCTCTGACATTTGCATATTCATTCCTTAATCTGTAATTTTCTTGTAGCCCCATTTTTATCGTGTGCCTCTCATTAAGAACATAGTACTTCCTTTACCCTTTTAAGGTTGAGATTTTCTCATCCCAGTATTTAAAATGTCTTAACATGTCCCCACCTTATCAATATTTCCTCTTACTGCTTTCAACATCTGTCAACTTCTTCTTGTCAAATGTTCTCAACCCAATACAGCAATGAGCTGTAGATAAAACCCCATATTTATTTATGTTCCTCTAAGAAGACTCAACTTATTCCAAAATGACCTTTCTTTTATTTTGAAATTTACTTAAAGCTTACTATATGATCTATATAAAAAGATTCTCCATTTTTAAAAACAGTTGTCTGTTACTTGTGTTTAAATGTCTATGTAAACATGGTAAATATAACCTAGCTACCTAGTCTTTGGAAGGAATGATGCTAAAGCTGAAACTCCAGTACTTTGGCCATCTCATGTAAAGAGTTGGCTCATTGGAAAAAAACTTTGATGCTGGGAGGGATTGGGGGCAGGAGAAGGGGACAACTGAGGATGAGATGGCTGGATGGCATCACAGACTCGATGGGTGTGAGTCTGAGTGAACTCTGGGCATTGGTGATGGACAGGGAAGCCTGGCGTGCTGCGATTCATGGGGTCGAAAAGAGTCGGACACGACTGAGCGATTGAACTGAACTGAACTAGTTTTAAAGTGCTGACTCTATAGTTCATTTTATAATTTTCCAAGTGTCTGTGAACATTTATTGAATACACATTAAATTCTTATCAAAGGAGGAAATCAAGATTTAATAGTTGTGTTACTGAACTGAGTTTGGGTCCACTCTCCCAATGAAAGATTCATAAAGCCAATCTACTGATACCAAGTTGTGGTGAAGGAAAGTATATTTGCAAGGCATCAAGCAAGGGAAACAGGCAGTTAGTGCTAAAAGGACCAGAACTCATCCCCATGGATTTTATGGAAGGGTTTTTAAAAGCAACATTAGGGCTGCATGATCAACTTGTGGATATTCTTCTCCTCAGTAGGTGGGGAGGTAATAGGTTGATGTTTTAGAAATCTTAATTTTTAATCTTCTGGTTCCAACCAGTCTGAGATTTTTGTGTTTATGGTCAGCAGTTCTGTTTGGTGAGGTCCTGGCATCAGTAAAACAACTCAAGGACATATATCAGGTTGTTATCTAGATCTCTTAAAGAACTAGGGGTCTTGTGACTTTCTTTTATAGCTCAACTATTGTTTAAGCTATCGCTGCTGCTAAGTCACTTCAGTCGTGTGTGACTCTCTGCGACCCCATAGACAGCAGCCTATCAGGCTCCCCTGTCCCTGGGATTGTCCAGGCAAGAACTCTGGTGTGGGTTGCCATTTCCTTCTCCAATGTATGAAAGTGAAAAGTGAAAAGTCATGTCCAACTCTTAGTGACCCCATGGACTACAGCCTACCCAGCTCCTCCATCCATGGGATTTTCCAGGCAAGAGTACTGGAGTGGGGTGCCATTGACTTCTCCTACTTTTTGTTAAACCGCTTTCCTTTTTTTCTGCATTCCTTCTCCTGTAATTAATAACTGCTAGAGTCTGCTCTTTGGAACTCAGGAAAAGCCTATGGAGCTAAAGCTTTTATTTTCTTTTCCTACAAACAAGAAATGGGGAAAATGAAGGGGTCTGCTGCTGGGAAGACCCTACAGAGTTCTGCTTGGTTCCAGCGAATGTTAAATGGAGAAAAGGATCAAAGCAGCCTCCCTGGGAAGACCATCTAAGACATCTATGTGTAGATGTGCTTATACTGATGCTCTTAGCAGTGAAAACAATCGCAAATGACAGTAGTGTTAGCTTATTGATTTCAACAGTGTCTTTTCTCTTGGTCCATTTTGATGAGCAGTGGGTTATGGATTATTAGCCCCCAAAACATTCTGGGTTAAATATGATAGCTCACCATACATATTTCTCATTTTGTGGTGAGAGTTTTAGGCTTCATTACATCTGAATACTGTGGAGCACGTCGTCTTGACTTTGATTTTTATAATATACTTCAAGATGAACAGAGATTTTAGTTAATCAGATTCATATCATCAGTTCATTTATTAGCAGCTGTAATGACAGAACCATAAACTTGTCACCCCAGGTGGCACTAATGAACTCCTTTTGTGAGTTTGCTCAGCAGAGAGAATGGCATTCAAATTAAAATGGATTCCTGTTCTTTATTTCTAGTGGTACAAGGACTACATTTGTAGGTAGAAGATCATGTCCTTGTTAGTGACTGACATGTCCTTGAAGACAAAAATGTCATTCCTCTGAAATTCCCAGAGTTTTTAGTTTCGGTTTCATTCATACCTCAAACCTAATTTTCTAGAGATAAATAGAATATTCTATATATGTTTTTTCTTCTAAAGTATATGTGTGTGTCCTTAGAGATAGCAAAATAGTTCAGTGTTTTTTGTTGCCTAAAAATATCAGTTGAAAAGTAGACCAATACAAGACTTAATGGCCGTATAGAAAAATACATTATGTTGGTCTTTAATAAATGTCAAGAGGATGCATGTGTTGGTGGGGAATACAGGATTCTAAAGAAATTCTTTTGAATGGGAAGGCCAAGCAAGTTTGATACAACTCTTTCACACTTTTTTAGGCTTCAGAAATGGGAGATATGGCATTTAATTATACCTTGTATTAAAATTAATCACTGCAGATGGTAATTGCAGCCATGAAATTAAAAGACACTTATTCCTTGGAAGGAGTTATGACCAACCTAGACAGCATATTCAAAAGCAGAGACATTACTTTGCCAACAAAAGTCTGTGTAGTCAAGGCTATGGTTTTTCCAGTAGTCATATATGGATGTGAGAGTTGGACTGTGAAGAAAGCTGAGCACCAAAGAATTGATGCTTTTGAACTGTAGTGTTGGAGAAGACTCTTGAGAGTCCCTTGGACTGCAAGGAGATCCAACCAGTCCATCTTAAAGGAGATCAACGCTGGGTGTTCTTTGGAAGGAATGATGCTAAAGCTGAAACTCCAATACTTTGGCCACCTCATGCGAAGAGTTGACTCTTTGGGAAAGACTCTGATGCTGGGCGGGATTGGGGGCAGGAGGAGAAGGGGACGACAGAGGATGAGATGGCTGGATGGCATCACTGACTCGATGGATGTGAGTTTGAGTGAACTCCAGGAGTTAGTAGTGGACAGGGAAGCCTGGCGTGCTGCAATTCATGGGGTCACAAAGAGTCGGACACGACTGAGCGACTGAACTGTATTAAAATTAGAATTTGTTATGCTGTTTTGCTTTGTTTTCCTTAAGTTATGTATTCAGTTTCCTGGCACCACTAATACTTCTCACCCTCAGTTGTACAGGAGGGCAACACTGATGGATGGAGTTATAGTGGTTATCTTGGCATCTCTCTGAGAACAAAATAGATTATTTTGCCTTTCTCATTCTACCTCCAAATCTTATCACTGAGAATGTACGGCAGTTGGCACAAAGTAAAGAGTAAAACCCAAAGGGACCAGCAAGATAACTAGGAGTGAGCTCAGGGGTGTGCTCCTCACAGTTGGGCCTTGCACTACAGGTTTGACCACCTTGGATTCAGTTCATAGAAAAAACTAGAAACAATAAAATACAACCCCCACCTACCCTCAGTAAGCTGCCAACAATCTTCCCTCCAGTCAAGGCAGCTACCAAGATTTGCTTTGCTACACCTTATGAGCTTGGTAGAATGATTAAATCCTTTAATTCCTTTTTCTGCTGGATGTTTAAATTCATAGCTTGGGCACAAATGTTTCCTCTCAGCTCACTGCCAGTCTGCTCGGGATTCAGGATCAGAATAGTAATTTGAGGATTATGAGAATGAGGCTGGTCAGTGTTATTTTTCAGATGCTTCTGGGATTTCTTTCCAGTCTTATTTGGTTTTTCTCAGACAGGGCAAAGGAAAGGAATGAGATATTCTGCTAGTTGGGTGAAACAAAAAATCAAGAAGAATGAAAAAAAATACATGTAGTTGTAGTCCATCCTTTCACTGCTACTATTGTTTGCCCTTTCAAAGAAAGGTTGTGTAAATCAAGTTTCTTTTTACCCATTAGATTATGATGGGTTGCCACATGCTGCACATCATGCTTCATCATGATAAAGAAACAGGTAGCTTCAAATGAAAGTGTTTGATGATTTATCAGGCATTTGGCAGTTGATCAACACCATTGTGAAAGGACAGTAATATCCTTGCTTTCCTGAGGCTGTTTAAAGAATGTGAAATGTGGATCATGGCACTGAAGTTGTTGAAGGTAAATCAGATTTGATTTCCCCTCTGAGAGCACAAAATGAACCTTGAGAAATGAAATCTTTAAATATTTCTCAGTGTTTTGTCATCTCTGCCTGTCAATGGGATTTAACATAAATTTCCCCAAAGTAGGAAGTGCAGATGTTATTTCATTTTATTTCAAAAGATAAACTTCATAGTTTTCCCCTATAAATTACTTGAAAAGCCCCCAATTTGCAATTGTGGAGGTAGTTTAAGATCAATGGCATTTTAAAATAAAATATTATTAGTCAAAAATGTGTTTCAGGTTTTGTCTCCTCCAATAGCCTACAGTCCCTGAATATAATGATATCTTAGCATTTATGGGAAAATATCAGAAGGGCCGAAAGAAGTTGCTTATAAATGATTTCAGTTAACTGTGTTGCCAAAATAGTTTGTTGAACTTTTGACTACATATTTCTTACATAACTTGTGGTTACCTGTTTTCCTGTTTTCAACTCTACTTGCTTTTTTTTTTTTCACCCATTCTACTTAGCTAATGCTAAGACTTTGAAGACATTTGTAAAGTATCTACTACCTCCAAGACTTGAAATGCTGTTTTAAGGAAAAAGATACCTCCTTTTAAAAAATTAATATATATGTATATGAATAATGCATGCTTACTCTTGAAAAAATAAAGATATTAACAACAGCAAAAATTCTGTGACCCAGAGACAGCCACTGTTAACATTCTTATGTGCCCCTGAGGACTTCATTCATATTTTTAATTTAACATTCAATTATTCATTCTCAATGTCACAGTATTGAAGAATGAAGCCTTGCAAATTTCTGTTCTTTGGTCTCAGGGTTCAAAATTGAATATTCAAAAGCATTTATTTGCAAGCTGTTTTCCTTAAGTATGTATTCAGTTTCCTGGCACCACTAATACTTCTCACCCTCAGTTGTACAGGAGGGCAACACTGATGGATGGAGTTATAGTGGTTATCTTGGCATCTCTCTGAGAACAAAATAGATTATTTTGCCTTTCTCATTCTACCTCCAAATCTTATCACTGAGAATGTACGGCAGTTGGCACAAAGTAAAGAGTAAAACCCAAAGGGACCAGCAAGATAACTAGGAGTGAGCTCAGGGGTGTGCTCCTCACAGTTGGGCCTTGCACTACAGGTTTGACCACCTTGGATTCAGTTCATAGAAAAAACTAGAAACAATAAAATACAACCCCCACCTACCCTCAGTAAGCTGCCAACAATCTTCCCTCCAGTCAAGGCAGCTACCAAGATTTGCTTTGCTACACCTTATGAGCTTGGTAGAATGATTAAATCCTTTAATTCCTTTTTCTGCTGGATGTTTAAATTCATAGCTTGGGCACAAATGTTTCCTCTCAGCTCACTGCCAGTCTGCTCGGGATTCAGGATCAGAATAGTAATTTGAGGATTATGAGAATGAGGCTGGTCAGTGTTATTTTTCAGATGCTTCTGGGATTTCTTTCCAGTCTTATTTGGTTTTTCTCAGACAGGGCAAAGGAAAGGAATGAGATATTCTGCTAGTTGGGTGAAACAAAAAATCAAGAAGAATGAAAAAAAATACATGTAGTTGTAGTCCATCCTTTCACTGCTACTATTGTTTGCCCTTTCAAAGAAAGGTTGTGTAAATCAAGTTTCTTTTTACCCATTAGATTATGATGGGTTGCCACATGCTGCACATCATGCTTCATCATGATAAAGAAACAGGTAGCTTCAAATGAAAGTGTTTGATGATTTATCAGGCATTTGGCAGTTGATCAACACCATTGTGAAAGGACAGTAATATCCTTGCTTTCCTGAGGCTGTTTAAAGAATGTGAAATGTGGATCATGGCACTGAAGTTGTTGAAGGTAAATCAGATTTGATTTCCCCTCTGAGAGCACAAAATGAACCTTGTCGTTATCAGGAAGAGAAATGAAATCTTTAAATATTTCTCAGTGTTTTGTCATCTCTGCCTGTCAATGGGATTTAACATAAATTTCCCCAAAGTAGGAAGTGCAGATGTTATTTCATTTTATTTCAAAAGATAAACTTCATAGTTTTCCCCTATAAATTACTTGAAAAGCCCCCAATTTGCAATTGTGGAGGTAGTTTAAGATCAATGGCATTTTAAAATAAAATATTATTAGTCAAAAATGTGTTTCAGGTTTTGTCTCCTCCAATAGCCTACAGTCCCTGAATATAATGATATCTTAGCATTTATGGGAAAATATCAGAAGGGCCGAAAGAAGTTGCTTATAAATGATTTCAGTTAACTGTGTTGCCAAAATAGTTTGTTGAACTTTTGACTACATATTTCTTACATAACTTGTGGTTACCTGTTTTCCTGTTTTCAACTCTACTTGCTTTTTTTTTTTTCACCCATTCTACTTAGCTAATGCTAAGACTTTGAAGACATTTGTAAAGTATCTACTACCTCCAAGACTTGAAATGCTGTTTTAAGGAAAAAGATACCTCCTTTTAAAAAATTAATATATATGTATATGAATAATGCATGCTTACTCTTGAAAAAATAAAGATATTAACAACAGCAAAAATTCTGTGACCCAGAGACAGCCACTGTTAACATTCTTATGTGCCCCTGAGGACTTCATTCATATTTTTAATTTAACATTCAATTATTCATTCTCAATGTCACAGTATTGAAGAATGAAGCCTTGCAAATTTCTGTTCTTTGGTCTCAGGGTTCAAAATTGAATATTCAAAAGCATTTATTTGCAAGCTCACTTCAGAATTTTATGGCAGAAGGGATGTCCATTTTTCTTCCAGTTCCACTAAAAAAGTGAATAAGAAGGATAAACTGCAAAGTACAGGATAAAGTAGTTTGATTATGTCTGAAGAAAAATTTCTTGGAATTTTATCTAGTTCTTGGAACAAAGGCCTTATTGATCTTGAATTCTGGTCATCACTTGCAGCAGAATGCCAGGCAACAATGATTCTGTTTGCAGACTGGCTGAATAACTTAACAAGCAGCAAAAGGTTCTCCCAAATCCCTACTTAGTACAAATTTCTCACTGGATTCCAACCCAAGACAATGTTGTAGATAAAGAATCAAAGAACGGTAAGTAACAGAATAGTAAATTCTGAGAAAAGGTAAAATGAATGCTTTATTTCTGACCTATATTACTCTAACTTCATTCTGCTTGGATAGAAGCAGGTATTGGAGTCCCTAAAGAAAGTTTCTAAGTTCAGGTTACTGAGATATTCCAGTGTATCACATGTGCTATCATTTTCACTATCATCATCATCTAGTAAACTAGGCACGAACATGTTACAGGCTTAGTAACAGAGTGAGATTTGTTTGGCTGATATTTAGTAAGCATTGACTATGGGGCAGGCATTGTGCTATTTAATAGAATTCAGCAGTGAATCCACAGACAAAAATCCCAGCCTCCTTGAAACTTACATTCTAGATGCTAATGGGGAAGAAAGACAATAAACAAGATGAATAAATCCATGACAGTGGATGTTAGAAGGTGATATTATGTTGAAAAATAAAGAGAGAAAGGAGATAGTGTTATGCTACAAGATTTGATTGGATTCAAACCTAGAAGTTATGTTTTCAAACCCTGTGCTATTTTGATTATAGTGAGATACCAAGAATAAGAGGTTATTGCCTGATGAAATTTCTTGCTATATATTCATGAGAAAGGATATTTCCTGTGGCTCATTAATTATTTTCCAAGTAGGCAGTAAAGACTGGATAATCATAATGGAGAGAAAAAAAACTTGGAGTGTCATTGCAGCTAAGGAATTTAAAGTGGTTTGATTTTCAAGCAAGTAAAAGCATTGTTATCTGGCCCCTGTTGAAAGGCAGGAGCTGGAGTCAGTTGGTATTGGATTCTTGTTTACTTCTAGAATTGTGTCAACAAGCCTGTGGAGTACTCAAAACATTTCCAAACCAGCAGATGTTTTAGATGTATTTATTTTGTCAAAATGTCAACGTGTTATTTTTCATCTTGTGAATGCACATCCCTACCTTCTGCACTCTGCCCTAGATTTCCCCCATCTCTGCCCTTCCCTTCTAAGTTAGCCAAGCTCAGATGAAATTTCCTTCTATAGAATGTGATTGTTGATTGCATTTAACCCTTAAAGGATAATAGTGAAATCATTTAATTCTTTGTTTCTAAAAGTTGATACAATTTTAAGAAAAAGGCACAATAAAATATTAGAATAAAAAAAGGATTTTATTATAATATTAATCCAAATCAGAAGCTGGATCTCTTTGAAGTCATTTGTCTCTAAGTGGTTCAGTCAGAGTTCAACCTGAGAAAAATCAATAGGATGGATGGATGGTTGGGTGGCTGGGTGGGTGGATGGATGGATGGATGGATGGATGGTTAGATAGATACGGGAGGGAGCCAGAGAGAGACAGAGAGCGTCAGAGATGTTTATTACAAGAAAATTGCCTCATATGATTGCAGGGGCTGGCTAAACAAGCCCAAAATTTGTCAGGCAGGTAATCAGGAAGAGAGATCATGTGCAAGCTTGAACATTCAGCCAAGGGTGGCAGTTGTCCACAGACAGAATTTTTTTCTCTTTTAGTGAAACTTCATTGCTGCTTTTAAATTATTCCAACTAGTTCAGTCAAGCCCATCCAGACTATCCAGGACAATCTACCTTAAAAGTCATGTGATTAGGGGCTTAATGTACATTTGCAAGGTTTCTTAACAGACAACTAAAATAGGGATAATTGGATACCTGGGGACATGAAAAAAAAACAGGCAATTTGTTTTCTATAATTGTGTAAATTTGTTTTCTGGGGATTTATGTTGGGATATGTTTAGCAAACTCCTGAAATCTTTTAAAACTTTTAACTTTAGGAAAAAAAAAATTGCTTCAGTGTGAAAAGTATGCTTTTGTCTTTTCAGCTGCCTATATGTGTCAAAACCAGAAAAAAAATAATTTTCAAATGTGATGACAAATCAGTCAGTACAATGTCTCTATTTGATAGATTTAGAACACCAGTGTCTTTGAACTCATTTCATATTAAAGCAAAAACAAAAGTGATTATCTGTTAGTTGCATGCAGTGTTTCTTGCCCACTGAACAGCAAATGATGCAGTCCTACCCTCTCCCTTGAGCTTATCTATTTTGGGGTGTTGAGTAGGTGGATGGGTATATGGACATTGTATGTAGACCCAGTGGTGAACCACAATCAGTGAAAATCAGTCACAGAGCTCCTTTGGGTCCAGGGGCTAGGTGTATGATCCATTTTTGGCCAAGAGGATGTAAGATGGAAATCTAATAAACAAATATAAAATAAATATCTGTGAGTCCACAATGACATAAATAAATGAATAATTAAGTAGTCAAGAAGAACAGACCAATCTCTCCCATGAAGAATTCCAAAACATTTATGCCTCTACTCTACCTTTAAGGGAGTGGAGTGTAACTCCCTCTCTTCAACTATGGACTGTGTATTGTGCCTCCCTTCCAAAGAGCAAGCTGTGGGAACTGGAGGGCTGGGGAGGGTGGAGAATAATTTTTTAGGGAAAAGCAAGTACAAGTTTTGCTGCTATACAAGTTACTACAAACTTAGTGGTGTAAAACAATAAAACACAATTATTTTACAGTATGAAGTTTAACACTGGGCTGAAATTAAGGTGTGGTCAAGCATGGGAGTGGGGCTGCATTCCTCTCTGGAGGTTCTAGAGGAGAATCTGCTTCCTTGGTTTTTTCGGCTTCCAGAGGCTGCCCATCTTCCTAGGTCATGACCCGCTTTCTCTGTCTTCAAAGCCAGCAACAACCTGTCTGGTTCTCCTCACATCACATCGTCATGAGTTGCTTCCTTCATTGCATCCATTTCTCTGACACTCTTTTCTGCCTTTTGATTATAGTGGGCCCAGCCAGGCAATTAGGATAACCTCCCTATCTGAAGATTGGCTGAAATTATTTCCATCTGGCAACCTTAAATCTCCTTTTTTATGCAACCTAAGGTAATCACAGTCTCCAGGGTTTAGGACAGAGGCACATCCGGTAGTGAGTCTTGTGTCTATTACATCTGATAAATATGACCTCACCAGGTGACCTAGGATCCTTCAGCAGTGACAGGGCTTCCCTGGTGGTTCAGTATACATGGCTTACCTTTACTCAGATTCAGGTCAAGAATCTGCCTGAAATGCTGGAGATCTGGGTTTGATCCCTGAGTTGCAAAGATCCCCTGGAGGAGGGTAGTCTCCAGTATTCTTGCCTGGAGAATTCCTGTGGACAGAGGAGCCTGGTGGGCTACAGTCCACGGAGTTGCAGAGTCGGATGTGACTGAGCAGCTAAGCACAGCACAGCAGTGACAAGTCAGGTTGATTGCACGCGTGCATACTTGATATCGGAGGGTGTTACTTTACCAGGGTGATCTCCCTCCCTGCAAAACCCACAGGAAACAGATTGTCCCCTAAAACCTCCAGAAAGAAATAAGCTCTCTGGACCACCTGACTTTAGGCCACTGAGGCCTGGATTGGATGTATGACCTACAGAACTGGAAGAAAATCAGCTTATATTGTTTTAAGTGACTACATTTGTGTAATATTTTATTGAAGCAGTAGGAAACTGATAGAGTCATCTAAAATAAGTCTGAGAAACTATTACAGCCAAGAGGAAGGACAACTGAGTGTGGTATGGTGTCTTGAATGGATCTAGGAACAGAAAAAAGACATTAAGTAAAACCAGGGAAACTGAATACAATACTGTACTTTAATAATGTATTGCCTGGAAAATTCCATGGATGGAGGAGCCTGGTAGGCTACAGTCCATGGGGTCCCGAAGAGTCAGGCACGACTGAGTGGCTTCATTTTCTTTCTTTCTATAGTTCCTTTTGGAGAAGGAAATGGCAACCCACTTCAGTGTTCTTGCCTGGAGAATCCCATGGACAGGGGGGCCTGGTGGGCTACAGCCCATGGGGTCGCAAAGAGACGGACACGACTAAGCAACTAACACACACACAATACAGTGTTAGCTCAATAATTGTGACAAAGGTACCATATTGAGGTGACGTATTGATAATGTTACTAATAAGAATGGTATTGGGTACATGGGAAATCTAATGCCTTTGCATTTTTTCTGTAAATCTAAAGCTATTCTAAAATAAAATGTTTACTTAACAGAAAATAGAAAGTAAATGTCAGTATTTTATGGTGCCTCCAGTGCTTATAGGTTGAAACCTCCAAATGGATTCTCTAAATAACTGTTATTACTTATTTTGTGTAGGAGTACTGTGCAGGATATAGAAATGAACCTGTAAGAAACCTGTTCTCCAGGAATTTAGGTTTTACCTGAGAAGACATGTTTATGAGTTTCTATAATCCTGGGAAAAGCAGTAAGTACATACAAGCCACAGGGCTAAAGTCCAAAGGATGTTTGGATAAGAAGAAAATTAACTTCCACTGTGGGGTGCAAAGTCACAAAGAACCTTGTGAAGGAGGTAGTCATTGCGTTCTGCCTTGAAGAGTAACCAGTGTTTGTGTCTACACACTTGAAGAAGAAGGAGAGGGCTAAAAAGCCAAAAATATTAGAACAAAGGTGTAGAAAAAAAAGGGTGTTGGCAGGAAGTATGTAGAATGTGTCTCAGGGGCTGGAATTATGTCTATCTTGTCCATCACTGTATCCTCATTGCTTCCAACAAAATATGCAAAAATGGCTGCACAAACAATCTCTAGATTAAGTGGAAGAAAAATAGTTGGGGAGTAAGTTCTGGAGAACTTTCATGCCAGATTAGTAAATTTAGCCACTGACAGTTTGTGAGAAGAATAATTTGAGTTGTACTGTAGAAAGGTTAATTTGGCAAAAAAGAGGCAGCAATTTAGATTGGAAAAAATGCAGATTAGATAGAAAGTGAGAGGAGGTAAAATATTAAACTTGTACAGGCAAGAAATTACAATAATACCAATCTTATTTATTTGCTAATACAATCACTAGTCTGTATTAAAGATTAATTTGCTTTTTATTTATATTGAGTTAATTCATATTTTAAAAAGTCAGAGATTTGTAATGAAAAATAACAAACTCTTGCTAAAGTCAAGCCACCCTGGTTCTCTGTCTCAGTGTAATAGCTTTCATCTTTTACACCTGTTTCGTCGAATAGCTACGTTCTCATTTCTAAATTAAAATGCATTTGTCTGGTTCTTGATTTTAAATTTTAGATAGTATCTTTCTTAGATTGACCTATAGTTCCCTACATTTACTCCCTCATTCCTTTCCCCCATTCTTCACATGAACATATATATTAACCATATATTGAATTGCTTTTTGGTAATATATTGATCATATCAAAATGATATTTGATGCTTTCATATTTTGATATATAAATATTGTGCATGGCAAAGCTATGTGAACTGTTACAATTAGCATTTCCTTTCCTATACTTCTTTTTGCTTTTATTGAAGATAATAATTGCTCTGGTTTTTGTTTCTTAGGTGTCTGTGACTCTTTCAACATGCGCAAGAACACGAGGAAATTTAACAACTTTCTAATCAAAAGAATCTTTTACAATTCTACATAAAAGTGATATCACATAGTATTTGTCTTTCTGTGTCTGGCTTATTTTACTTAGCTTAATGACTTCCAGGTTCATCCATGTTTTTGCAGTGATGGGATTTCCTTCTTTGAGACTGAATAATATTCCTGTGTGTGGGTGTGTGTCACATTTTTTTTGGATCCAATTTTCTAATCAAAGGATACTTAGGTTATTTCTGTACCTTGGATATTGTGAATAATCCTGCAAGGACCATAGGAATACAGATATATCCTCAGAGTAATGATTTTATTTCCTTTGGATATATACGTGAAAGGTTGTTGTTGAATCACGACACCATGATTCTTGGCCCCCGGAGGAGAAGAATTCAATCTGGGGCCAGAGACGAGGCTTGATTGCTCAGAGCTTTTGTGTAATAAAAGTTTTATTAAAGTATAAAGGAGATAGAGAAAGCTTCTGACATAGGCATCAGAAGGGGGCAGAAAGAGTACCCCCCTGTTAGTCTTTAGCTGGATGTTATATAGTCACCAGCAGTCTGTTAATGAAAGAAAGGAATGTCTCAAAACTTAGAATGGCACCAGGCCCCTCACCCATTAGATGTATTTTGGGATAACCTTGACTCCAAATGGTTTATCTTGGGCCATAAAATGATTAACTTGAATCTTGAAGAAGGGCCAGATCACCATACAAATAGTTTCATTTACATAGATTAGAGGAACATACTGGTTTATCAAGTAGGTTCTGGGCCCAAAAGGCTGAACCGACTTGAAAACAGAGTTTGGGGTAAATGCATAGTACATTAGCATAGCTTAAGATAAATATTTCCATAAGAAAAAGGCAATGGTTAACTTCAAGTGAAACCAGGTGTCATTATGGCAACATAGAATTTTAAGAGAAACCTCTTTTTAAATTTGTATAGAGAAGGAGAAAATATTGCTAGTTTGTTTCCTCCTGCTGCTTAAGAGAGATAAAATGTCTGACACTTGCAAGCTGTTTCCTCCGTTTGGAGACCCCTGGCCTTCCTGCCTGTTACCCTCTCATACGCAGAAGTGCAGTTGCTGGATCAGGTAGGAGTTCTGTTTTAAATTTCTTGAGGAAACTCCAGACTATTTTCCACAGTGGCTGCATCAATCTGTGTTCCCACCAACAGCGTGCAAGTGTTCTTTTTCTTCTCACACACCGACACTTGCTGTCTCTTGTCTTTTTGATAATGGACATTCGAAAAGTATGAGGTGATGTCTTACTGTTGTTTGATTTTCAACTCCCTGATAATTAGTGATACTAAGCATTTTTTCATGTATAGATTGGCTTTATTTATGCCTTCTTTGAAAATATATCTATTCAGGTCATTTGCCCATTGTTAAAATCACATTATTTTATGGATGATTGTTGGGTATATGTCTGAAAGATATAAAATTAGTTCAAATTTTTGGAAAAAACCTCTACAGTTTTCTTATAGCCATTTTTAACCCATTTGGGGTTCATTTTTGTGAGTGGTGAAAGATGGGAGCCAGTTTCATTCTTATACATGTGAATATCCTATTTTTCCAAAACCATTTATTGAAGAGATTATCCCCATTGAGTATTTTTGTCTTCCTTGTCAAATATTAGTTTATAATGTATGTTTGGGTTCATTTCTGGGCTCTGAGTTCTGGTTCATTGATCTGTGTGTCTGCTTTTATGTCATTACCATGCTACTTTGATAACTATAGCTACATAATAAGGTTTTAAATCAGAAAGTGTGATGCCTCCTTAACTATTCAAAGTCTTTTGGGGTTCCATGTGAAATTTAATATTGTTTTTTCTATATATGGGAATAATCCATTGGAATTTTGATAGGGTTTGCATTGAACATATAGATGGCTTTGGGTAGAATGGACATTTTAACAATATTAATTTTCCTAACGCATGAATATCAGATACCTTTCCATTTTTGTATCTTCTTCAATTTTTTCATCAATGTCTTATTATTTATAGTATATAGATCTTTTAGCTCCTTTGCTAAATTTATTCCTAAGTATTATTATTTTGATGCTATTATAAATGGAATTAAAAAAAAATTTCTTTTCCAGATAATTAGTTGTTAGTATATAGAAATGCAACTGATTTCTGTATGTTTTTGTATCTTGGAACTTTACTGAATTCGTTCATTAGTTCTAACAGTTTTTTGTGTAATCTTTAGTTTTCTATGTATAAGATTGTATCTTCAGTCAAAGCTAACTTTATTTACTTCCTCTCTTCAGATAAGCATGACTTTTGTTACTTCTTGCCTAATGGTTCTGGCTAGGACTTTTAATATCATGTTGAAGGAGTGGTGAGAGTGGGGCCCCGTTTGTTTTATTCCTGATCTTAGTGGGAAATCTTTCAACCTGCCACCATTGAGTGTGATTGATGTGAGTTTGTCATTTATTATGTTGAGACACATTCATCCATTCCTAGTTTGCTGATAGTTATCATAAAGGATGTTCAATTTTGGGAAATGCTTTTAAAATTTCTATTGATAGTATTATATTTTTACCCTTCATTTAGTTAAACATTGTATCACATTGATTTGTGGATGCTGAGCCATTCTTACATCTCAGAACCAAATCCCACTTGATCATGGTGTATAATCCTTTTAAGTGTACTGTTGAATTTAGTTTGCTAGTATGTTGATGAGGATTTTTGCATCTATGTTCATCAGGGATACTAACCTGCAATTTTCTTGTGACCATCTTTATCTGGTTTTGGTATCAGGTTATGTTGCCCTTAAAACATGAGTTTAGCAGTATTACCTTCTTTTTATTATTTTTGGAAGGGCTTAAGATAAGTTGTTATTAATTCTTCTTTATATTAATGTATTTAGTAGAATTAATTGTGAAGGCATCTTGTTCTGGATTTCTGTCTCTTGGGAGGTTTTGATTAGTGATTCAGTTGTTTTGCTAATAATTGGTTTGTTCAGATTTCCTGTCTTCATGATTCAGTCTTGGTAGATTGCATGTTTTTAGGAATTTGCTTATTTCTTCTAGGCTATCTGATTTTTTATTGTTCATAGCAGTTTCTTATTTTCCTTAGTATTTCTTATTTTTACTGTCTCTTCTTTCATTTCTGATTTTATTGTTTACAGTCACTCTAGTCACTTCTAACTTCATTGTGATTTTTTTTTCTCTCCAAACCACTATTGAGTTTTCCCTTTTTTGTCTTCTAGTATCCCTGGCTTATACCTAACACAGCCAAAACCCTGAAAATAAGCATTATGGTTCAAGGAAACCTCCAGGAAAAGCCTGGTTTGGGGGACCAAAAAGGAAACAAAATTCTCAGAAAGTATGAGAAACCCCAACCCACTACTTCTCTTACTCTTCTCCCTCTGTGCCATTTTATAAGCAATTCCATCTGAATTTTTAAAAAAGATTTCAGAAAGTAATAATGCATAATTTATATATTACTTGGTGCGACCTAAGACAGGCTCCTTAAACATACTGAATTTTCTTCAATGGACCACGAATATGAAGAGGGGTTCAGTTCAGTTCAGTCACTCAGTCGTGTCTGACTCTGCAACCCCATGAATCACAGCACAACAGGCCTTCCTGTCCATCACCGACTCCTGGAGTTTACGCAAACTCATGTCCATCGAGTCGTTGATGCCATCCAGCCATCTCATCACCTGTCATCCCCTTTTCCTCCTGCCCCAATCTCTCCCAGCATTAGGGTCTTTTCTAATGAGTCAACTCTTCAGAGGAGGTGGCCAAAGTATTGGAGTTTCAGCTTCAGCATCAGTCCTTCCAATGAACACCCAGGATTGATCCCCTTTAGAATGGACTGGTTGAATCTCCTTGCAGTCCAAGGTACTCTCAAGAGTCTTCTCCAACACTACAGTTCAAATGTATCAATTCTTCGGTGCTCAGCTTTCTTCACAGTCCACCTCTCGCATCCATACATGACCACTGGAAAAACCATAGCCTTGACTAAATAGCCTTTGTTGGCAAAGTGATGACTCTGCTTTTGAATATGCTATCTAGGTTGGTCATAACTTTCCTTCCAAGGAGCAAGCATCTTTTAATTTCATGGCTGCAGTCACCATCTGCAGTAATTTTGGAGCCCCCCAAGATAAAGTCTGACATTGTTTCCACTGTTTCCCCATCTATTTCCCATGAAGTGATGGGACCAGATGCCGTGATCTTCGTTTTCTGAATGTTGAGCTCAGATGGTAAAGAATCTGCCTACAATACAGGAGACCTGGGTTCAGTCCCTGGGTCAGGGAGATCCCCTGGAGAAGGAAATGGCAACCCACTCCAGTATTCTTGCCTGGAGAATCCCATGGATAGAGGAGCCTGGCAGGCTACAGTCCATGGGGTTGCAAAGAGTCAGGCATAAGTGAGCAACTAACGCTTTCACTTTACTTTCAAGAGATTTAAGGTGAAAAACCGGGTTGCAGTTAGATCGATATGAAGAGGGGTAAATAAGGACTATTATTAATTTAATGTATATTAAATCATTTTGATAGCAAATTAGTTCGGATAATGTCAAGGTTTGCTGCCAAGTGGAAGAAAAAAAAAACACTTGGGTTTTCAGAAATGATGGATTTAAGAATTACATACAAGGCATTGTTGAATCTTCACCTGTCACTTGCCCTTTGAGGGTAACTAATGCCTCCAGTTCCTTAGCTTTCCTGGAATTTTGTGTATGAATTCATATGTGACTTACTGACTTCTGTCTTCACGAACTTGGTGTTGTCTTTCTCTGCTCTGTTAAGTCAGTCAGTACTTGTTCATCTGCTTTCCATCTTCCAAAATTTGGTTAATATATCTCTCCTGCTCTTTATCTTCTTCCATAGTCTTTCACCTTATATGTGTTTACCTCTTCTGTTTCTTAACTGGATTCTTATTGGACTTTCAAGAATGAATGGAGATCGTTGGAAGTGCCCAATCTGTCATGTTTAACCAGAGTCCACATGTCAAGCTTAACCAGGACCCAGAGATAGAAAAAAAACGGTTTACTAATGATAGAATTCTGCAGTTCTGTAATGATATTTCAATGAAGAGGAGTGAGTTGTTAGGTAATTGGTAAAAGGCAATAATTTCTTAAGATTTTATCATCTGAAGCCTCAAAGATCAAACTTCTATTTTAGGGGCATCAACAGGCTTATTAGTTCTCCCTGGCTGTAGTGAACTAAGTCGTAACCTGCCTCTCTCTTCCCCAACCCCACCAGCCCCGCAAACATTTATCTACAACTGAGCCTTCAGAGCCCATGAATATACTTTATAAGGCACAAGATGAGATTAAATTAAGAATTTTGAGAGGAGACTTTATTCAGAATTATCTGGTTAGGCTCTAAATAAGGAGTTTTGAAGTTAGACCCACACAGAGAAGGTGATGTAAAGAGGGAACAGAGAGAGAGAGAGAGCAGGCCACAAACCACTGGATACTGATGGCTACCAGAAGCTGGAAGATGCAAGAAATGGATGTTTTCCTAGAGCAGGAGTCCCCAACTTCCAGGATCTAATGCCTGATGATATTAGTGGAGCTGATGTACTAACAGTGTAAATAAAGTGCACAGTAAATGTGCTAGAATCATCTTGAAACCATCCCCCACCCCTGTCCATGGAAAAAAATTGTCTTCTATGAAACTGGTTCCTGGGGCCCCAAAGACTGGGGACTGCTGTCCTAGAGCCTACAGAGGGAGCGCAGCGCTGCCCACGCTTGATTTTGGACCTCTGGCTCTAGGATCACGAGAAAACGCATTTCTGTTATTTCAAGCCGCTGATTTGTGATGATGTTCCAGAAGCTCAGGGAAACTCGCTCACGGGCAGTGCAGTGTTATATTGTCTTCCCCCGAGTGAGAGCAAGTTCTCTTCATGTGAAACAAACATATATGGGAATTAGCCTATTTATAATTTTAGACAAGTTGATTCTCTTCTGTGGGCTACAGTTTTAAAAACTAAAAGTTAGGGATGGGGGTCAGTGATACGAAATGCCTTGGCTTTGTATGGAAACTCTACTTTGTTCTGTGTTGACCTAAATGGGAATGAAGTTCGAAAAAGAAGTTCACCCACACACATATAACTAATTCATTTTGCTATACATAAGAAACTTAACATTGTAAAGCAAACAGACTCCAATAAAAACATTCTTGGTTTGTTCAAATCCTAATATGGCCATGAGAAAACTGACATATTTACATCATCCATGTAATGAATATGTAAATAAAGCCCAAGTGAAACTAACCATCACTGCACCCTTGAGATGCATTTAAAAAACAAGCATTTTTCATCTCACTTTTTATTTTGGAATGGCTATTTAGATGTGTTTGTATATGAAAGTAATGGTGTATTTTGTATGGACAACTTGCTTGATTTGAGGGCTTCCCAGGTGGCACTAGGTTCAATCCCTGGGTCGGGAAGATCCCCAGGAGCAGGAAATGACACCCACTCCAGTATTCTTGCCTGGATAATTCCAAAGGCAGAGGAGCTGGTGGGCTACAGTCAATGGAGCTGCAAAGAGTCAGACACAACTGAGCACAGCCTGAGTTAAACTTTTAATGTAAAATTTGATCATAGACTAGTCTACTTTAACAGGCATTTATATTAATCTTACAAAGACATGATATGAAATCCAATTAATAGTGGCTTCTTAATCCCCATTTTTATTGTCTAGATTGCTCTCTATCTTCTCTATAAGGCTTTTCTTAATTTAAAATGGAATGAATGGCTGATTCAATCACAACATTTTTAAGTGTTTATGAAAAACACATTTAACTTTATTACCAAGTTTAGAGACCTTTCTCCTTCTTGAATATAATCTATAACCACAACAGCTTTGGGTCTTATTTCCTTTCATGCTCTTAGGGCCTTTGTTTTTTTCTTTTAAAAGCTATTTTTAACTGTACTTCCTCATTTTCCAACAGACCACAGTACCTGGACACAATTTTTTTCTGTGTTTCTCCTCACAAAATGTGTAAATTCCAGTTTAGATATTGTAATTAATGCTTACTAAGCACTTACGATGTGCTTCCAAGTTCCTACACTCTTAAAAGTTCATAACTTTTATTAATTATTGCGAGTGAGGTAGGTACTTTATTATCACTTCCACTTTATAGGTAGGAAAATTGAGGCACACAGAGGTTAAATAACTCACATAGTCATAAAATCCTAGGAAAGATCTAGGGTTTTAAGCCTGGCAGTATAGCTCTGAAGCCATGCTTTGAACCACTAACCCACAGTGTCTTTCACTGTTTGAAGAGCTATCTCAACATAATGGATATTGACCTGATGTGTTCATGTGATTCACCATTAAGACCTGAAAGGCTCTTCCAGGCTCTACTGTATAAAAGAGTTCTTGGAAATCTTCTCTGGTCATTTAGTGACCATGCTTTTTATATATGTGTGTTAAAAGACTGTAGTAATCCCATAAGCTCTTATTAGTTGTCTAACATCATGGAAATCTGGAAACAAATGAAGCACCTAACTGATCCAGATTCTCTAGTTAGTAAGTTCAGGCATAAGAATAGCTGTATTCTCTTCTGCCTGACCACTCGTCCTTTACTTGGGCTGTGGTGTGCTTCATTGCCCTGGGCATCTTATCTGAGCACTTCATGCAGGTTCAAATTAAAAAGTCTGGAATTAACAGATACACACTACTTTATATAAAATGGTTAAATAACAAGGACCTAGTATATAGTTCAGGAAACTATTTTCAGTATCTTGTTACACCTTATAATGGAAAAGAATCTGAAAAAGAATGTATATACATATATATGACTCCCGTTATGGCACAGGGGGTAAAGATTCCATCTGCAGTGGTTCAGGGCATAAACAATTCACTTGCAATGCTGGAGACACAGGAGATGCAGGTTCGATTCCTAGGTCAGAGAGATCCCCTGGAAGAGTGCATGGCAACCCACCCCATATTCTTGCCTGGAAAACCCCGTGGACAGAAGAGCCTGTTGGGCTAGAGTCCAAAGGGCAGCAAAGAATCAGACATGACTGAGGGACTAAGAACACACACACACACACACACACACACATATATTCAGATATATATACATATATATGTATACACTTTAATGTACACCTGAAACACAATATTGCAAGTCAACTATATTCAATAAGAAAAAATTCTAAAAAATAGTTACTTTTTTCATCTTTCCAAATTACACCTTGACTGAGGGTATATGAGGTGCCATCTCCACTGCAGAGAGGAGCTGCCCTGAGTGTGACATCCAGCAGGGAGCGGGTGGTGAGGGGAAGATTTTCAGAGCCTGACTGACAGGGAGCAGCCCTGTAGCCAGTCACCCCTAAAGAAAAGCACATTTTCTCCTAATGCCGTAAGTGTTCTGCTAATGGGGATTTTCAAGCTCTGGATAATGATGGTTTCACTCCAGGCTATAGAGCTGTGGCAGTCTGTTGCCTGAGTGAATCTGGGAGCATGGTGATCCCTCTTCTCTTCACTGACCTCCTCCCCCGTGCTTGCTCAGTGATGCGGAGCTAGATAGGACCAGACTAGATGTAAATTGCAAGCTACTCTGGGCTTCAAGAGAGAGAAACTGGGCAAAGGATGGGTAATTCATGAAGAGAAACTTGCAAAATCGGGCATCTTCGTGAGGCTTCTCTGGTCTGAAAGAAGTGGGCAGGGTAATCAAGAAGATCATGCACTGAAAATCATATACCTGAATCTTTTCCACATTTGCTCTGTTTCTGGATAGGCCAGCAAAAGTAAAGAGACGAAGACAGGGCACAATTGTAACTATGCAGGCTTTACTAGTACATGTACTTTCCCCAGGTTGATCACAAGTTCATTTTGATGAAATTGATGAATTTCTACAGTAAACTATCTCAGGCTAATGAGGATTTTCATGTTCTTAAATGAATCTAAAATCCTAACATGTGACTCTCCTTGTGTTTCAATTCAGTCACTCAGTCATGTCTGTCTCTTTGCAACCCCATGACTGCAGCATGCCAGGCTTTCCTACCCATCACCATCTTTTTTTTGGTTTTAGTTCTAGAAGGTCTTATAGGTCATCATAGAACTATTCAAATTCAGCTTCTTCTGCATCAGTGGTTGGGGCATAGACTTGAATTACGGTGATACTGAATGGCTTTCCTTGGAAATGAACAGAGACTGTTATGTCATTTTTGAGATTGTACCCAAGTACTGCATTTTGGAATCTTTTTTTGACTATGAGGGCTACTCCATTTCTTCTAAGGAATTCTTGCCCACAGTAATAGATAAAATGTTCATCCAAATTAAATTCGCCTATTCTGGTCCATTTTTGGTCACTGATTCCTAAAATATCAATATTCACTCTTGTCATCTCCTGTTTTACCATTTCTAATTTACCTTAATTCATGGACCTGTAACATTCTAGGTTCCTATGCAATATTGTTCTTTATAGCATCGAACTTTATTTTCACCACCAGCCACATCCACAGTTGGGCATTGTTTTCATTTTGGCCCCATCTCTTCATTCTTCCTGGAGTTATTTCTGCACTCTTCTCGAATACCATATTGGGCACCTACTGACTTGGGGAGTCATCTTGCAGTGTCCTGTCTTTTTGTTTTTTCATGCTGTTCATAGTGTTCTCAAGGCAAGAATATTGAAATAGTTTGCCATTCCCTTCTCTAGTGGACCACATTTTGTCAGAACTCTCCACCATGACCCAGCTATCTTGGGTGGCCCTACATGGCATGGCTCATAGTTTCATTGAGTTAGATAAGTCTGTGGTCCATGTGATCAGTTTGGTTAGTTTTCTGTGATTGTGGTTTTCATTCTGTCTGCCCTCTGATGGAGAAGGATAAGAGGATTGTGGAAGCTTCCTGATGGGAGGGACTGGCTATGGGGGAATCTGGGTCTTGCTCCAATTGGCGGGGCCATGCTCAGTTCAGTTCAGTTCAGTGGCTCAGTCGTGTCTGACTCTTTGCGACTTCATGGACTATAACATAGCACGCCAGGCATCCCTGTCCATCACCAGGTTCCGGAGTTTACTCAAGCTCATGTCCATTGAGTTGGTGATGCCATCCAACCATCTCATCCTTTGTTGTCCCCTTCTCCTTTCACCTTCTATCTTTCCCAGAATCAGAATATTTTCAAGTGAGTCAGTTCTTCGCATCAGGTGGCCAAACTATTAGAGCTTCAGCATCAGTCGTTCCAGTGAATATTCAGAATTGATTTCCTTTAGGATGGACTGATTGGATCTCCTTGCAGTCCAAGGGACTCTCAACACCACAATTCAAATGTATCAAATCTTTGGCCCTTGGCATTTCTTATAGTCCAACTCTCACATCCATAATGACTACTGGGAAAACCATAGCTTTGACTAGATGAATCTTTGCTGGCAAAGTAATGTCTCTGTTTTTAATAACCTGTCTAGATTGGTCATAACTTTTCTTCCAAGGCAAGCATCTTTTAACTTTATGGCTGCAGTCACCATCTGCAGTGATTTTGGAGCCCCCCAAAATAAAGTCTGTCACTGTTTCCACTGTTTCCCCATCTATTTGCCATGAAGTGATGGGACCAGATACCATGCTCTTAGTTTTCTGAATGTTGAGTTTTAAGCCAACTTTTTCACTCTCCTCTTTCACTTTCATCAAGAGACTCTTTAGTTCTTCTTCACTTTCTGCCATAAGGAGGAAAGGGACTACTCAGTAAATCTTTAATCCAATTTTCTGTTGATGGGTGGGGCTGTGTTTCCTCCTGGTAGTTTGGTCTGAGGCCAACCTGTGGTAGGGGTAATGGTGACCTCCTTCAAAAGCAGGCAGTTCCCAGGACTGTTGCATTCAGAGCCCCTGTCTATGCGTCAGGCCACTGCTGACCCATGCCTCTGCAGGATACACTCAAACACTCAAAGGCAGGTCTGGCTCAGTCTCTGTGGGGTCTCTGGGTGCTGGTGTACACAAAGTTTTGTTTGAGCCCTCCGATCATCTCTGGCAGGTATAGGGTTGGATTCTAAACATGATTTTGCTCCCTCCCCCATCTTGCTGTCTTGTTGGGGCTTCTCCTTTGCCCTTGAGTGTGGGGTATCTTTTCCAGCATTCTCTTGCTGATAGTTGTTCAGCAGCGAGTTGCAATTTTAGAGCTCTCGCTGGAGAAGATGAATGTACCTCCTCCTACTATGTTATCTTCACTTTGTCATTGTTATTGTTTCGTTGCTCAATTGTGTCTGACTTGCATGCGCATCAACTGTGGCCGGCCAGGCTCCTCTGTTTATGGGATTTTCTGGGTAAGAATACTGGAGTGGGTGGCCGTTTCTTCCTCCAGGGGCTCTTCCCGACCAGGGAATGAACCCATGTCTCCTGCATTGCTCCTTCTATTCACTCACATCTATTTAATAAGTAAGTTGAAAGATACAAAGGAACCAAGATATGGTATAATTGATCTTGTTTCATTGTGTATGATATTAAATATTTGTTTTGTACTTCATTATTCAAAGTTTCTGGGAACTAGAAAATGGCCATGCTGAGGATAATGTAGACAACATACAAGGTACATTTGGAAAAAACTCAAACTAATAAACACTTCTCTACCAAATATGCCAGGTTCTATACATACACAAATTCCTCTCACAGAGTTCACCATCTAGCAAAGAAGTTCATGGGTGGGTTTTATATGAGACTGATTGTAACATTTATAATAGTGTTGTTATTCAAAACACTTATGCTTTATGGAAATTTAGGGGTATTATACAATAATAAGGATTCAAATTAAAATTTATTGGTGTTGTTTAGTTGCTAAGTCATGTCCAACTCTTAAGGAGACAGAAGGGAACAGAGCGTCATCATCTCCCTGTGGCATTTGCTATCTTAGTGACTCTTGCATTGGCTGACATTGGTGGTTGAGGCTGAAGAGTCAGCCCCCCTTCTCTCAATCATGTGAGGCCCTTCCAGGCTGTGTTCTTAGAGTCTGCCCTTCTGGGTAGTGACCTTGCAAAAGGGCTTTGTGAGGAGCTGTGCTTCCTGCTAACGTTCAAGGTCTTTTTATAGAGAACAGAGAGTCCTTGCTATTCCATGTCCCACAGACGACATGTTCTTTTCAATGGCTAAGAACAACTGGAAGCTCCTTAGTGGTCTCTGGTGATCCTGTGGCATCCCCTTTAGCTAGTTTCTCTCAGGGTAGAGAGGGAGCTGAGTCATATCTCCTGTCTGAAGTTGTGCTAAGGTTATGTCAAAGGTGAACCAAAGTGTGGACCAAAACCACTACGGCAGCTCTTTCTTCATTAAGGCAAGATCCAGAAATTAAGCTCTTTTGATGATCCTTGATGGAAAGACAATTCACCCAAGAAAACCCAGTGACAAACCAGCTAATCTCAAGTTAATGAAGTGGAAAAGGGGCTACAAAGCTTCTCGGGAGTGTAGACTATGAAAGGGTCTAAGTACTGAGCAGTGCACCAGCATCTCTCTGGTTGATTGGAGCAATCATGCTTACATAGGCAGAAAAGGTCATTGGGTAACTCTGGTTTCAGAATTTGGGAGGGGCAGATAACGTGAACAGGAAGTTGCCCCATTCAGGATATTTACTCACTGTAAAGCATACATTTGAATGAACACTCCCACCCTGGATTCATTGTGTATATGAGTTCAGATGAAATCTGCTTATGGTTTTTAAAAGTTAGTTAAAGATTACATCATCCAGTAGAGGTGAAATTGTACATACAGAATCCTTAAGGCCTGCTTCTATCATAGCGTGAGCATTTGTGAGCTCCTTTAATGTGGTAGAAATAGTTATAATCCAGAACTCTATACTTTCATTCTAAAAAAAAAAAAAAAATCCTGAGCTCTGCTAGTTGAAAACCACTTGTACAGTTCCACGCATCAGAGCTTCTTCAATTACACAGCTGTGGCAGATTACACCTTAGTTCTCCAGAGATGCTCAAATATAGGTTTTGCTACACAAACAGACATGCCACAGAAACTGCAGTTACCCTGCATTTTGAGATTTATGGCATATGGCTCAAATTTAAGAAAGACAACAAACAATTTTTGAGTGTTTAAAATGTTTGTTATTTGGCATGCAATGTATAACCACAGTACCTCAATCTTAATCAAATTATAGCTTCCAGTATTATCTTCATAGAGAGGGCTTTTGTGTCTCTGTGGCTTAAGGGCTTAGACGAGGGTGCAAAATTCTGGTAAGCTATAGTAGAATATCTCTAGCTTGCTTTGTGCCTGGAGGCAAATTTCAATTTCTGTTACCTATATAATTCATGTATTTCTTCTTGACCCACTTTGCATTTTTATCTTTTCAGGTGGTAGTGTAATAACTAAGGATAACCCAGAGGCCAGATTCTTTGCTCCTTTGCCTGTCGGGCTGCCTGGCACTTTGTGGAAAAGATTATTCTCATCACTCCTTGTCCAACAAAGAAGGTGATACAGTCTTTGTCTTTGAGAGGCCCACTGCTCTCTTCTGTTAGCCGCTAGGAACATCTGGAAGTGGCACAGTGAATATGATAGATGGTTCCAGGCGGGACTTGTCTTCCAGGGAGTGATTCATAATATAATCCTCATGTTAGACCATTTATGACCTTAAAACAGAATCAAAATTGTCTTTGCTTTATCTCTATTTGGAAACATATATTGGAACTTATAAAATGCATATAATTTTCTCATTGCCCCAAAGGCACAGTGTTGACAGTCTTACCTCCTCCCCCCTCCACCTCCCTTGTTTGAAAATTATGTGAAAAATGCAGTGGCTTCATATTCAAATTTAAGTCTTCCAGCCAAAATCATTCACATCTGTATTTCCTGAGTATTAGGCCAAGCTAGACCTGAGAGATATTATCCTCATCATTTTGAGTTCTGAACATTATATATAGATTATAGAAAAAGTCACAAGGGCAAATGATGTTCATCCATCATTATCACATATATTTCACAGTGTTTTCTATTGCATGGAATTAAATTTAAGGTTATGTACTTACTATAAATAAGCAAAGAATAAGAGCTAACATTTACATGGCATTTCCCAAACATTAATTAATTCAATAGCAAAATAAATATTATACCTTGTGACAGAAAACTGCCTAAGTTTTATGACTAAATTATTTATTACCTGAGAAATGTTTTGGTTGAATGGTGATTAGATAAGCAGGGTTAAAAAAAAAAAAAGACTGCTTTACAAAGTGTTGTTTTTTCTTTTATGTTTGTACTGAGATAATTCAATGGGCCCAACTGTTAACAGGAAATACATCTTGTAGTTTAATTTAGTATAGAGATAGTCACACAGTTGTAGGCACATAGTAACCAGCTCATACATTTCAAAGAGTCAAGAAAAGTTGAAAGCGTTACTTCAGTTCAGTTCAGTTCAGTCGCTCAGTTGTGTCCGACTCTTGGCGACCCCATGAATCGCAGCACACCAGGCCTCCCTGTCTGTCACCAACTCCTGGAGTTCACTCAGACTCATATCCATTGAGTCAGTGATGTCATCCAGCCATCTTATCCTCTGTCGTCCCCTTCTCCTCCTGCCCCCAATCCCTCCTAGCATCAGAGTCTTTTCCAGTGAGTCAGCTTTTCACATGAGGTGGCCAAGGTACTGGAGTTTCAGCTTCAGCATCATTACTTCCAAAGAAATCCCAGGGCTGATCTCCTTCAAAATGGACTGGTTGGATCTCCTTGCAGTCCAAGGGACTCTCAAGAGTCTTCTCCAACACCACAGTCCAAAAGCATCAGTTCTTCAGCGCTCAGCCTTCTTCACAATCCAACTCTCACATCCATACATGACCCCTGGAAAAACCATACCCTTGACTAGACAGACCTTTGTTGGCAAAGTAATGTTTCTGCTTTTGAATATGCTATCTAGGTTGGTCATAACTTTTCTTCCAAGGAGTAAGCATCTTTTAATTTCATGGCTGCATTACTTATAGGTAAATAAATTCAGAACACAGATCTGAGACCAGTGATTGGCTAAGGGAGGGTAAATGGTAAGAGCATCCATTTCTTATTTCTGCTGTAACAAATTGCTAGAGGCTTAAAACAATAGAAATTTATAATTTTCCAGTTCTGGAGGTCAGAAGGTGGAAATGGGTCTCACTGGGGTAAAATAAAGGTATGAGCAATACTGTACTTGTTTCTGGAGGTTTTAGAGAAGTGCCTTTTTCAGCTTCTAAGATTGCAGGCATTTCTTGTCTCCTGGCCCCTGGTTTAACAGCAAAGGCTGTTGAGTCTTTCTCACTTAGTATCACTCAAAACTGATTCTTCTGCCTTCCTCATCCACATTTAAGGTTCTTTGTGATTACACTGGATGTGATCACTGGATTATTCAGGATACTCTTTCATTTTAAAAGCAGCTGCTTAGCAACCTAATTCCAACACAGTCATAATCTTTCCCATATAACCTAAAATGTTCCAAGATTAGAAAACAGACATCTATGTACGGTGTGGGGTCAGGGATTTGGGTGGGAGTGGCTTTATTGTGCCTACCACGGCAAGATGATATGATATAGTCATGTGATAGAACAAAACGCTGCCACCCAGGACTGGATCTAACTTAACAATCCTTATCCAAGTCACAGTTTATGCTTTGGGTTTTCTACTATAATATAGTTGCAGACAAGTGGTTCAGTGGTAAAGAATCTGCCTGCCAATGCAGGAGACACAGCTTCAATCCCTGGATCGGGAAGATCCCCTGGAGAAGGAAATGGTGACCCACTCCAGTATTCTTGCCTGGGAAATCCCACGGACAGAGGAGCACTGTGGGCCATAGTCCATGAAATTGCAGAAAGTTGGATACTACTCAGTGATTGAGCATAGACACCCAAGTCAGAACCTCAAACATCATCTCTTTTGTTTGTTTGTTTGTTTGACTTTACAATATTGTATTGATTCTGCCACACATCAACATGAATTCGCCACGGGCATACACGTGTTCCCCATCCTGAACCCCCTCCCACCTCCCTCCCTGTACCATCCCTCTGGGTCATCCCAGTGCACCAGCCCCAAGGATCCTGTATCGAACCTGGACTGGTGATTCGTTTCTTATATGATATTATACATGTTTCAGTGCTATTCCCCCAAATCATCCCACTCTCACTCTCTCCCAGAGTCCAAAAGACTGTTCTATACCTCTGTGTCTCTCTTGCTGTCTTGCATATAGGGTTATCATTACCATCTTTCTAAATTCCATATATATGTGTTAGTATATTGTATTGTTTTTCTTTCTGGCTTACTTCATACTGTATAATAGGCTCCAGTTTCATCCACCTCATTAGAACTGATTCAAATGTATTCTTTTTAATGACTGAGTAATACTCCATTGTGTATGTATACCACAGTTTTCTTATCCATTCATCTGCTGATGGACATCTAGGTTGCTTCCATGTCCTGGCTATTGTAAACAGTGCTGTGATGAACACGGGGGATACATGTGTCTCTTTCGATTCTGGTTTCCTCAATGTGTATGCCCAGCAGTGGGATTGCTGGGTCATAAGGCAGTTCTATTTCCAGTTTTTTAAGGAATCTCCACACTGTTCTCCATAGTGGCTGTACTAGTTTGTATTCCCACCAACAGTGTAAGAGAGTTCCCTTTTCTCCACATCCTCTCCAGCATTTATTGCTTGTGGACTTTTGGATTGCAGCCATTCTGACTGGCATTTCACGCTGAACATCATCTTTAAAAATTCTTCTTTTTCTCCTTATATCCAGTTTTGTCACTGAGATCTGTTAATCTTGCCTATTAATTATCTTCCAATTTTTTCCTTTGTTGCATCCCTTACCTTACCTTAGCTCAGATTCCCATCATCTTTCACCTGAATAATTGCATTTAGCTCCTGGCAAGTGTTTATATTTAAAGTCTCTAGAGTTAGTATATTTATATTTCCCATTCAAGCATCAAGATGGGCTTTCTAAAACTCGAATATGTTAATGTCATTCTCTTTTCCAGTGGTTCTTGCCTTTTATAGCAATGATTCATATCTGAATTGAGAGAATCAGGACCTTAGTTTTAAATTTTTTTAAATTTATTTTTTAAAATGCAAAGTGTAGTTGATATACAGTATTGTATTTCAGGTGTACAGCAAAGTGATTCAGTTATATAAGAATATATTATCTGCTAAGTCACTTCAGTCATGTCTGACTCTGTGCAACTCCATAGACAACAGCCCACCAGGCTCCCCTGTCCCTGGGATTCTCCAGGCAAGAACACTGCAGTGGGTTGCCATTGCCTTCTCCAATGCATGAAAGTGAAAATGAAAGTGAAGTCTCTCAGTCTTGTCTGACTCTCAGTGACCCCATGGACTGCAGCCTACCAGGCTCCTCCATCCATGGGATTTTCCAGGCAGGAGTACTGGAGTGGGGTGCCATTGCCTTCTCCATATATATATATAAAGAGATATTAAATATAGTTCCCTATACTATACAGTAAGTCCTTATAACATATATTTTATATCTAGTAATGTGTATCTGTTAATCCCAAACACTTTATGCTCCCCCCTTTTCTTTCTGATAACCATGTTTGTTTTCTATATCTGTAAGTCTATTTCTTATTTTAAATAAGTTCATTTGTATCTTTTTTAGACCCCACGTATGTGATATCATGTAATATTTGTCTTTCACTTACTTCACTTAGTCTGATAATCTCTAGGTCCATCATGTTGCTGAAAATGGCATTATTTTAGTCTTTTTTATGGCTGAGTAATATTCTGTGTGTGTGTGTGTGTGTGTGTGTGTGTACCTCACATCTTCTTTATCCATTCATCTGCCCATGGACCTTTAGGTTACTTCCATGTCTTAGCTATTTTAAGTTGTACTGCTATGAACCCGGGGGTTGCATGTGTCTTTCTGAATGAGTTTTTTTTAATCACACAAAGATAATTTTTCAAGAAAGCATACTGAATTATCTAAATCTCCCCTTACCTGCCCCAGGATTCTAAGATGCTTTAGGGATCCTATGCTCTCCCTCTCACTGAACAGCCATTTGAAAATCTTTGTGTATGTATCTGGTATACTAAATTAGCACAGTTATGGGAAGCAGAGCAATTATTTTCTTCTCCATAGTCTCTTAAACCTTTTCTCTATGGGGCTAGATTTTCCTCTGCTTAAGATGGAAACTCCATTACCTAATTAATCTTAGAAAATACAAAGTCGTAGAGTCGTCGAATACAACTGGAGAGAGTTACGTGAAACAGAAACCCGTGTGTGATTCTCAAAAGCCTCTTGTCCTCACAACCTTTATAAAATGTGCCATTAAGAGATGTCAGTTTTGCATTTTAGACATCTCTTGAATTTTAGTTCTACATTACAGACAAAGGTTCAGCTCCATTCAAGTTAGAGCTTTTTCGCCAAGACCAGTGTAGACAGCTTACAGCTGGGGAAGAGTGTGTGTCAGCTTGTTCTTTTTGCACCAGTTCTCCTCCCATCAGCGTAGGAACTGTGATTCCTGATCCTCTTGATTACTGTAGAGGAACAGGTATGTGGGCTGGAAACCTTACTTGACTTGGTACATACAAAACCTGATCTCAGACTCTTAGGACCTGACTGAAAGGAAAAGGTCATAAAGCTGTGAGTCTTCTGGGGGCTCTCAAGACTGAAGAGCTCTCACTCGCATCCCCCTTGATGTATCTGATACACTCTGACTCGAGAGGTGCTCATATGGTCTATGACACTGTGGCCCCACATCTACTGGTGGAAAAGACGCTAGCATATTTTGTGTCAACCTAGTGTAAGTTGTCTGCCTGCAGTGCAGGAGACCTGAGTTCGATCCCTGGGTTGGGAAGATGCCCTGGAGAAGGAAATGGCAAGCCACTCCAGGACTCTTGCCTGGAAAATTCCATGGACAGAGGAGCCTGGTAGGCTGCAGTCCATAGGGTCACAAAGAACATATTTTGTGTCAACCTAGTGTAAAGTGTCTGCCTGCAGTGCAGGAGACCTGAGTTCGATCCCTGGGTTGGGAAGATGCCCTGGAGAAGGAAATGGCAAGCCACTCCAGGACTCTTGCCTGGAAAATTCCATGGACAGAGGAGCCCGGTAGGCTGCAGTCCATAGGGTCACAAAGAGTCGGACACTTGACTTTCAGAGCGGCTTCACTTTCACTTTCAGTGTGGGAATGCAAGCCACTGGAATCTGCTGTCCTTCATTCCCTCCTCCTCCTCCTGGAAGAGCTTTCCAACCCCACTCTGCTTTCTGGAATTTTCAGGTGGGAGTCATACTCCAAACCACTGCTTCCCACCAACATTACAGTCCCCTCTCTTGAAGCTCTTCATCAGGATTGAGTGAGGGGTGGATGAGGCCTTTCTCCACAGCAAACCAGTCCACTAATTATTCTTTCTGGAGTATAATTAACATATAACATGCCTAATTTGAGGTATACAATGCAGTAATTTTATATATGTATATATTGCAAATGATACCAAAATAAAGTTAACACATCCATCACCTCATATAAGTTACGATTAAAAAAAAAAAAAACTAGTCTCTAAGCATCTTTTGAATATATAATATCGTGTTGTTAACTGTAGTCATCATGCTGCACTTGAAATCCTCAGAACCTATTCTTTCTATAAATTATAACTTACAGCTTGTGCTCATTGATCACTTTCATCCATTTTTCTCACTCCCCACTTTCTGACTTTCGCAACCACCAATCTGACCTCTATTCCTGTGCGTTTGTTTTTTTAAGATCCCACATGTAAGTGAGGTTATATAGTATTTGTCTTTCCTTGACTTCTTCAACTTAGAATAATGCCTTCATAGTTCATCCTTGCTGTCACAAATGGTAGGACTTTCTTCTTTTTTGTAGTTGAAACAGCTTTCTCTCTTGGGCCTTCTTTTTGGTATACAGGCCCAAACTCCAGCTTGGGGTTTTCAGTTAGAGGGTAGTTAAGTTCACTCTGTTGGCTTGTCATTCTGTGACTCTGCATGAATCACATGTGGAATTGATTCATGAGCACATGAATTTTGTAATTCTATATGAATCAGAGTCTTTACTCCTGTTGCTTCAAGAGGAAAAATGCTGGTGGGAGTCTAGCATGAATACCAAAGTTTGTTCTGAAATTCATGTTTTACTGCCTTTTTTTCGGTATCTGATAACCACCAAATGGCACTGTAACGAGTGTCTCTTTTTCATATTTTACCAGTGAAAGAATGTATGGACTGGGTGAGATGTGTGTTTGTATATTTAGATATAAATGTATGTGTCTTTATTTATGTCATAGAGCACATTTAACTTTCTGTATTAGCTGAAATACACATATAGACCCAAAAGCTTATATTCTGCAGACTCAAACTCATGTGAAGAAGGAGGGATAACTGCACCTAAGTTTATTATTTCATTCCATCCCTATGGGAAATTTATGAAGTTGGTAGTAAAATCCTAATTTTCCAGATTCAGGGTCACCGTAAAAAAGGCTGGCTGCTATTAAAACAATTATCTGTGAATTTACCCAGTCAAGACTAATTCTCACACACAAATACTCATCAGAATTTTTTAGTTGGGTAGTTTTGTTCCAAGAGGCTACTGAGATATTAAAGTCCTTCTGTTGTAAAACTTTATCATATCTTGAGACTTTAATTTCCAGATGCACAGACTCAGGAAAGTCAGTTCAAAAAATTACCTGGAATAGTTTAGGAGCCTGGTCTTCTATCACTTCTTCCCGTGTTGCACTGTGTGCTGTCAATCACATGGCCAACTAACTGTGAGGGATGCTGGGAAGCAGAGGTGCTCACTCAAAGGATGAGGCTACTGACCCTTCACGCAGTCGGGAAGTACAACACTGAGGCTCCAAAACCTAGCTTTGAAGATATACTTGGCAAGATAACTTTGCAATCCTACAAGTGCTTTAGGATAATATGAGAATATTTCTAAGCCTTTTCACAGAATTTTTCATTTATAAATGTGTATGTTTTAAGATCTTTCATAATTTTTCTGGTGGCTCAGAGGGTAAAGAATCTGCCTGCAATGTGGGAGACTCCGATTCAGTCCCTAAGTTGGAAGATCCCCTGGAGAAGGGAATGACAACCCACTCCAGTATTCTTGCCTGGAAAATTCCCTGAACAGAGGAGCCTAGAGCATTACAGTCCATGGGGTCACAAAGAGTCGGATGTGACTGAGCAACTAACACACACATAATTTTTCTAGGGTAACTATCAAGAAATGTGACCTTGACTGACACAAAATGTTTAAGAGGCCCCCTCTTTGAAAACAACAGCAACAACAACAACAAAAACCTTTTAGGTCAATCACTAATTACGCTTTAAATCAAATACATGTTCAGTGATGAAGAGAAATGAATACAAGAATGTATTTATTGGTGCTCAAATTAATTTTTACATCATCCTGAGATTTCTTGGTAAGCAGTTTAGGGAAGCTGTATACACAAAGCTGCTTATTTGTTCATCTAATGTAGGTAGACCTCTCCAAACTGTGTGCTCTAAACATTACCTTTATTTTCCTAGTGACTACTGTATACTTTTAATTACTGTAATTATTTTAATTATTGTTAGTAATTTAGAGAGGCCTACTGTATGTCACATAACCAATAACTTACAAAATGCAAAGATTTATAGCAAATAAAGTAATCATATCTGTCTCCCTAGGTGATTGTGGCCTAGATGAAGTTACAGAGTTTTAATCTTGGTCTGATTGCTTTGCTGTGTGATCTGGGCAACTTACTCTAACTCATGCATTGGACTGCAGTCCATTAGGTTCTTCTGTCCATGGATTTCTCCAGACAGAATTAGGGAAGTGGGTAGCCATTACCTTCTCCTGGGGATCTTCCCAACCCAGGGGTTGAACCTGGGTCTCCCACACTGCAGGCAGATTCTTTACCATCTGAGCCACCAGGGAAGCCCTACTCTAACTCTGCAAGCCTCAATTTCTTCATCTGTAAGGGGGATACAAATATATTCCTGCATTTTCTGCAAAGGTTTATATGAGGCAATACATTTAAAGCAGTTAGTATAGTAACTGACAAATTGTTTCTCCAGATATGAACTATAATGTTAATAAATCAATCATCATGGACATTACTACTACTATTCTAGTTTCAATTATTTTCCTTTGTAAAATGGAGATAATGCTTTCAGCGCCCTAAGAAATAAATGAGCTGTATATAAAATATCTCATATGCGATAGGAAGTGAATTAAGATTATTTATCCTTTTCTAGACACAAAAGAACCTGAATTTATCTCTCCAATAGTTGAATCTCTGTCACTGTTCTGGGTAAGTCCTTTAGACTCTGTAAGAGTCCTTTAATTCTGAATTTAAAAGAATGTTTCTATAAATTTGCAATGCTGAATGAGGGATTATTGTCATTCGATACTTTTTGGCCCAGAGTTTTCCACAATTGCATTCTTGAGTTGGTGATACCAGTTAGAAACTATTCCAATTGTGAACAGCATGAAGTATCCAGTCGGCAGTATTATTTCTATGTGTTTACATGGAGTTAGGTTTGTCTGACTCTAAAGCCCATGCCTTTTCTATCTGGAAATAATTCTACTTCCTATTCTTATTGTGTGTATATAGGACATCTATTTTCTGTTATGGGAGCCATGTATCCAAAAGCTACTGATATGCTGCCATCCCTGGAAGGCTTTTTGTGTTGCGTTCAGATTCAGCATTTACGATATACTGCCCTCCATAGTGGTCATTGCCACTTCCCTGGGCTGTAATGAACAAGTGCTCATTTAGCAACGATTTTAGGGAAGTCAGGAGGCTGGCCATCAACTACAGCAGGTCACAGTATCGCAGGCATTGACATTCTTACTTCATCTTTGAGTCCTCAAACTGAGTATTTTTTAACTGATGATTTGAAATAATGGCTAAGGAAAAAATATCTTCAGATCTCCTGAATGCAAATTTACTTAATGCCATAGTAAAATATATCATTTTTGCTTCTAGGATACAAATCCTTTTTCCCTTCAGAAGCTGTGGCATTCTCTACTGAACTGGAGGTTTGGCAGTACGACATTAAATGGAAATCCTCAGTTGAGCTGAAGAAGGAAGTGGATCTGAGTAAATTTAGCCGCATCTCTGCTTTAGTCTTAGAGTGGAGCCAGCTCTTGAAAGCAATTCCTGCTGCCTTGACAATTTCCCTTTCTCTTTTGGATTATGAAAATAGCTCCTACAGTATAGTTGTTATTCTTCTCGTTCTGTATTGCAGTCTTTCTCCCCACCCGTGTTTCTTTCTTAATTAGGATTATCTGCCATCTTTCACTACTAAAAGTGAGGTGAAAGCCTTGATTCTCCAGGCTTCTAAGCAGCAACATGATCAGTAAGACCAGCTTCTGGCAGGAAAATGAAATTATTTTTAATGTTAAACAAAGAAACTGCAGGATTTCACCTGTAGCCCAAGTCTGACTGGAAAATGATAAAAGAGGAAGTCAGGGTATAACTCTCTGATTAGATGAATTGCCTTTAGACATGGCTTTTTAAAAATAATCCCAAAGCAAAAGCCACACAGCTGCAAGCCCAAGAGGTAGTAAAAAAAAAAAAAAAAAAAAAAGAGCCACTTATAGGACCTGAAGATTAGCAGAGCCTCATTAGAGATCTAGGCAGGGGATGGCAGCAGGGCAGTTGTGTTTTCCTGTGGATGGATCTGAACCATAGGATGAATGCATTTTGGGGAAACACATCCTTTTTTTGGCATCACCTTTGCTTAAGGAGGACTTCCCTGGTGGCTCTGGGGGTAAAGCATCTGCCTACTACATGGGAGACCCAGGTTCAATCCCCAGGTCAGGACGTTCCCGGGCAGAAGGGATAGGCTACCCACTCCAGTACTCTTGCCTGGAAAAATTCCATGGACAGAGGAGCCTGGCAAGCTACAGTCCATGAGATTGCAAAGAGTTGCACAAGGCTGAGCAACTTCACTTCACTGGCTTATGGAAGAAAACTTCCCAGAATACTCCAATACGATTTCAGGAAATTCGAATGTGCTGAACTAAACTTGCTAATTTGTTGGGCAAGGTGTCTGACCCCTTCATGTATTTTTATATTTACTGAGATGTCTGATGTGAGTGAAATTTTCTCAGAAGTACCTGGAGGGAGGTGGAAGTTGACCCAGCAAACAGGGCTTGAGGGGAGAGGGTGGCTGGAATAGACTGAGGGAACGGGGACAATCTAGGGAAGATGGCTTAGTGATTCATTTCTCTTAGGTGAGGCTGATACTTGCTCTCTTTAAATTGCTATAGTGCAGGGATCAGTATGGCTGTGCCCTGGCCAAATGAATGGAGACCCACAGTCCTGTTAATCTTCAAAAGGCTTTCATTTTCTCAACATAAAAAGCAGCCTTGCTGGGCCCAAATTATGGTCTTCTAACCATGTTAAGACCTAAGCTGTCCCAGTCAAAGTGGTATTTAAGGAATGTAGATGAAAGTTCTTGCTGTGTGTTTTTGTGTGTGTTCATACCTATTTGCACATTGCAAAACATCAATTCAAAGCAATTAGGCAGAATATCTGTCTATGCAGGTAGCCTTATGAACATAGTTTTGCTCCCCTCAAAGAAAATCCCTTCTCTGGTTCACCAGTATACCTTGGGAGAGATGATTTTGACTCATTTCTTTACCTTTGGTTCTTCCTTTTCAACTCAGTTCTAAAGTATTACTTAGACATATACTCGTACACATACACACACGTCAGTGGGGGAGTCTGCCAGTAGTTTGGACATGTTGTGCACTTCTCTGGAAGTTGCCAGGTGATAATCCAGCAGGAAAACTTTAGAACGTGTAAACTGTCAGAGAAGCCACAGGATAATCATTAACCTCAGGTGACCAGTCTTGTCCCTTACACTCCTGGCAGGCAGTGTGACAGAGCAGGTGGTATGAGCCAGTTAGCACCATGCAGAAAGTAGGGAGCACGTCTTAAAAGAAACTGTGGTCTGTAATTATTTGGGGCTGACACTTGCTGAACACCTTCCCTAAGATCCCTGATGCGTGTCTTAATACCTTACCCAAGCAGAAGGTAATCTCCTTTAAACCACGACAGCCACCATAACTGGCTGCCAGCTTCCTATTTCATCACTCCTGGAATACGCTAGTTCTTTCTGTTTAGGGTTAACTGTTAAAGATGTCCTTAAACTCTTGAAATAGTCTGCATTGATGAGTCTCATCATTACTTTTCAGATTATGATATTTAAGGAAAGGAAATGAGGAGTCTTAGATCTTTGAGAAGAATTCTGAGTTCCTGAGAAAAGTGCCCTATAAATTCACGGTATAATTATCTGGATCATGTTGTCATTCTTTTCATCTAAACAAGTTTGTAGATGCATGATTGGAAATAAAAACTCATCTTGTGGAATGTAATCCCCAGGGCCATGAGAAATGTGGGTCCTGGAAAGGAAGCATGTGCCATTGGCAAAGACTTTGGGGTGTGGGGACTGATGACCTTTCAAGGCCCAGGGCTCAGGACAGCAGTGACACCATCTTTTTCACTTTCCACAGCTAAGAGCCTGCTTTGTCACATATTCATGTCATCTGATTGAATTTTCTGCTGTGACTACCAGGAATTTTTCAATAAGCTTTAGTTGACAGGACAGAGAAGCAATTCAGGAGAAAATGTGCATTCTTTCACTCAGCTGTCATATTAAAACATAGGGATTCTCCTTTGCTAGAATATCTGGATGAACCTCTAGGGAAGACAGAGGGCAAGCCACAGGAGCATGTGCTGATAATCAAAGGTGGGAGTTATATTGTATTTGCAGGAAGGCAGAACCTGTCATAAGGAAGTTTTGTTGGTTCAGCATCTCCTGTATGTGTTCACATGTGCAAAATGCACAGTAGGTGCTAAGGTAGAGAGGACTTACTCTGTATATAAAGAAGAGAAGAACTGGAAGTTTCTGAGGGAAATCTGGGAGAGAGGAGAAAGAGTGCAGAGTCTGATACTGCAGGAGGGAAGGGAGAGGTCAAAAGAAGAAAAAATAAACTTCCATGGAGGTTTAACTGAAGGGGATAGTAGAGGCAAAACAAACTGAGGAATTCAAGTTGTTTGTTATGAAGTATGAAATGTTAACTTTTTCACCCATCTTACTAATGAAAATATTAGATCTGCATTGCTTATATATTTGTGTGTGTGTGTGTGTGTGTGTGTGTGTGTGTGTGTGTGTGTATCTGAATTTAATGAATCCCACATCCAGGCTTTCTCAGAAACAGCAAAACAAAACAAAAAGTGTGTGTGTTGATGAACTCCAGAGTAAGAGGATTAGAAAAAAGCTACCCTAGAGTTTAAATATTTCTTTCTGTAACTGAACAAAAATTAAACCAAAACAGCTTTGTAAGAGGCAAGGAGGACCCTAACTGTGTCAGATAATATCTGACCTAGGCACTAAAATGCCAAAGTGCAATTAAAATGAAGGAACCTGAAGGAAAGAAGAACAAAATTATGCTAATTGTTATTATTGTAATTATTAGTAATTATTTTTAAATAGAGTGATGTTGACTGTCTCCACATAACTATTCCTATGTTGTTACTGTTTTATGTTTAAACTTCTTTTGATTATCTGAATCCCCGGTGTATCTGAACCCAGAACTCTCCTTTTATCCCTCTAGGGATCTTATGTTAAAGTTGAAATAACAAGCTTGGTTCTATCATGACATGCCAATTCAAACAAAATGAGAAGAGATCAAATAAATGATAGCCAAGTAGGATATGTGGAGATGTTTATTGAGTTGCATCATATTCTAGTTTTCTGTTGAAATTCTTTTTTCTGTTTGTCCTTGAGAACTAGGAAAACATCTCTACACATTCTCTACAGAAGCAATGGTCTTAAGACCATTAAGTCTTAAGAGCTAAAAAGTACTTTTGAGATGACTGACTTCCCAATCTAAGCTACAAACTTTTCTATGCTCTGACCGTCTCAAACTGAGATCTAGTCTTTGTTTGAACTCCTTTGGTATTCACAAGGCTGACAATTACATTTTTCTGTATGATTCTAATTATTAAAAAAATTTATGTAAGCAACAGGATAATCAGTGGTCTTTTCTCCAAAGGCCCAAATTGGAGAACATGCTTCATTTCAGTCATGTCTGACTCTTTGTGACCCTGTGGGCTGTAGTCCACCAGGCTCCTCTGTCCATAGTGTTCTCTAGGCAGGAATACTGGAGTGGGTTGCCATGCCCTCCTCCAAGGAATCTTCCTGCCCCAGGGCTTGAACATGTATCTGTATGTCTCCTGCATCAGCAGGTGGGTTCTTTACCACCAATGCCACCTGGGAAGTCCAATGAATGATTTAGAAAACATTCTCAGTCAAGGAGGTAGATTTGTAGGGTCTAGCAAAGGAGCTAGATCCTAACCTGGGTCTGCCTCTATGGACTGTTATATCCACCTACAGGCCTAAATGAAAGATGGAAGTTAAAAAGGCTTTAGGGGAGATATTTCTTTGGCAGTACCTTCTATGTGTTGCTGGAATGGGGCAAGAAGAATTAAGTATTTTCCTCCCTACTCTAAGTGATAAGGCTTTAGGGGAGGGATCAGGTTTCAATGAACAAAGAGGTTTTCCTAGTTGATGTGTGTTGGTCAAGCTCTTGATGTTTAAAGACATGTTACTCAAGTTGTTTGTAACCAGTCTTGTTACTGAACCAGGTTTACCTCTTCCAGTAATACCAATCTACTGACACTGGGTTGTGGTGAAGGAGAAGCAGTGTTTACTGCAGGGCACCACGCAAGGAGTCCTGAACCACTGGTGCTCGAAAGGCCTGAACTCCTCAGTTGACTTGAGCAAAGCATTTTTAAAGGCTAGGGGAAGGAGGGGCATCCCAGAGTGTGTGATCAGTTCATGCACAATGCTGATTGGTTGATGGTGATCTAACAGTGTGGCGTCACAGAGATTAACATTACCAATCCTCAGGCTCCAGTAGGTTTTTGGTGATCAGGTAGTTAAGCTTTTCCAACCATGGGATTTTTAGTGTCTGTAAATCAGTTCAGGAAGTGTGCATCAGGTTCTGCTATCTGTTTATTTCAGTGACAAGCTGAAGATTCTGTGACTGCCATATGGATAACGTACTGTGTAAATTGTTACCTATTCTCCTTGCCCACCTGCTTCATTTATCACTACATGTTCACATCCTGTCAGTCATTAATTCTTGAGCTAGGCTTTTGTGACTCAAGGGAGGCCTGAGCAACTGCAGCTTTTCTGCAAACAGGAGGCAGGCAGAGGATATGGAGGGGAGGGGTCTGTCCTGAGAAGGTCCCATAAGGTCCTGCTAGATTTCCGTCTAACAGTGAGAGGCTGTGACTGGACCTGCCCCTTCCTGGTGAGAGACGGAAGTGAATCTTTGGGAATGAGCTATATTTGCTCCAGCCTGTGTCTGCACCAACATGTAGGCTTGAAGGGAACTGACTTAGGTCAGTTTGAAAGGTATGCTACCCACAAGGGCTGACTAAAGGGGCAAGAAGACCTCAGCAGAGGTGACCACCAGAGGTCCAGATTAGTCTTAAACTGCCAGTTGGAAAAACAGCCTTGCTCAGGGTGAGTGAGCTGCAGACAAGGATCCTCAGTGGAAGAGCTACAAGGAGTCTACACAAACACCAGTGAAAGAGTCGATCACAGTAACTCCAGAAACCTCACACAACTTTGTTCACTCTGCATCCAATCCTGGAGCCATCAAATGAATGAAGAGAAGAAGGCGAACTGGGGAGAGAGAGGTGGTCAGTCATTCATGCATTTCTGATTCCCAGCCCAGATACGGTGACGGGAGGGAAGAGAGAACTTCCAAGAGGATGAGGTTCAGAATTTTTACATTATTGGATGAAACTTTAAAAATTATTGAGATGAGACTGTTTTTGTGACTAGATGGGGCTAAGAGACTGGCCCTAGATGCTATTGGTGCTGGGGAGAGAGGGATCCCCTGAGCGTGTTTGAATGGGCAGATGGATGGTTTTCTTCTTCCCTCCTTTTCACCCTTCCTTCCTTCCCTTCCTGCTTTCTTTCTATTTGTATCCTACTGAGTCCAGCTGATTCAATAAATCAGTTATAACTAAACTGATAGTTATTTGATTTCCTTTCACTTCCCAAAACCTTGGTCTTATTATTCTCTGAAGATAGACACAAAAGCATATTCGTCATATTAAAAATACCTTCAAGAGTTTGAAAAATAGAATTTATAGGCCCCCTGAAATCCTTTATACTCAAGGTCTAAAACCCCCCAATACTCCAGCCATTTTCTGTACAGTGTTCATATCCTCTGCCATCTTCCTCCCAGGTTATTCTAGATTTGCATCATTGGTATTTTTCTATACCAATGCCTAAAATGCTAGTGGTTTTCACTTGTTTTCCACTGACCATATGTATGATATTGGGGAAGTCCCCTAACATTCCAGTATATTCTTTCCCTTAACTATAAAGTGAGGAACTGGATAGAACTGAATTCTCAGACATTTATCATGTCAATACTAAATAAGCTATTATTCTGGCCTGAAAGAAATTCACAGGTCAGAGAGAAATAGACAAATGTTATCTAATACTGGGATAGAATAGATTGGAGTAATATAAAGGATGTTATCATCGTGAAAATTTATATTGGCCCTCAAAAAATCTGTTGAATAAAATGAGATCTGAGGAAAGATTCATGTTTCTTCCAATTCTGCAACTCATTTATTTTTGTGCTGGTCCCAGTTTTTAAAGAGTTTCTTCCCTTTGTATTTGGAAATATAACTATTCCTAAGGAATAAGTTATTAGACATATAATGCCTTCTTGTAAATGAATTTAGGCCATTTTCACATTGACCATCATGTCAGTGCTAGAGAACTGGCGAATGAAAGGCATTTTGCTGGCAGAGGAGGGCAGGCAAGAAGAGGGAGAAAATGATGGTTCAGTTCAGTTTCTCAGTTGTGTCTGACTCTCTGCGACCCCATGGGCAGCACACCAGGCCTCCCTGTCCATCACCAACTCTTCGAGTTTATCCAAACTCATGCCCATTGAGTTGGTGAACCATCCAACCATCTCATCCTCTGTCATCCCCTTCTCGTCTTGCCTTCAATCTTTTCCAGCATCAAGGTCTTAATCAGTGTGTCAGTTCTTCACATCAGGTAGCCAAAGTATTGGAGTTTCAGAACAGAACTGATTTCCTTTAGGACAGATTGGTTTGAACTCCTTTCAGTCCAAGGGACTCTCAAGAATCTTCTCCAACACCACAGTTCAAAACATCAGTTCTTTGGCACTCAGCTTTCTTTACAGTCCAACTCTCACATCCATACATGACCACTGGAAAAACCATAGCCTTGACTAGACGAACCTTTGTTGGCAAAGTAATGCCTCTGCTTTTAATATGCTATCTAGGATGGTCATAACTTTTCTTCCAAGGAGTGTCTTTTAATTTCATGGCAGCAGTCACCATCTGCAGTGATTTTAGAGCTAAAAAAAAAAAAAAAAAGTCTGCCACTGTTTCCATTGCTTCCCAGTCTATTTCCTGTGAAGTGATGGGACCAGATGCCTTGAATTTAGTTTCCTGAATGTTGAGCATTAAGCCAACTTTTTCACTCTCCTCTTTCACTTTCATCACGAGCCTCTTTAGTTCTTCTTCCCTTTCTGTCATAAATGTGATGTCATCTGCATATCTGAGGTTATTGATATTTCTCCTGGCAATCTTGATTCCAGCTTGTGCTTCTTCCAGCCCAATATTTCTCACGAGGTACTCTGCATAGAAGTTCAATAATCAGGGTGACAATATACAGCCTTGATGTACTCCTTTTCTTATTTGGAACCAGTCTGTTGGTCCATGTCCAGTTCTAACTGGTGCTTCCTGACCTGCATACAGATTTCTCAGGAGGCAGGTCAGGTGGTCTGGTATTCCCATCTCTTTCAGAATTTTCCACAGTTTGTGGTGATCCACACAGTCAAAGGCTTTGGCACAGTCAATAAAGCAGAAATAGATGTTTCTGAAACTCTCTTGCTTTTTTGATAATCCAATGGATGTTGGCAATTTGATCTCTAGTTCCTCTGCCTTTTCTAAAACCAGCTTGAACATCTGGAAGTTCATGGTTCCCGTATTGCTGAAGCCTGGCTTGGAGAATTTTGAGCATTACTTTACTAGCATGTGAGATGAGTGCAGTTGTGTGGGATGTAACAGAAAGGAGCGAAAAACTGTTGTTTCTACCGCCCACGTTTTTTAAGGTTCTCTATTAAGTTCCACATAAGTGAACCCCAATTTGCTTGGAGTATTTGTTGCTCAAACAGCATGTGTTTTCAGCATTTATTCAAAAGTTTGGATAATGAGCTGGAGCTAAGATCAGTTTGACGACTTTCATTCATAAAATAGGAACTAAATAGATCTGTTGGAATCATTCTGTGGGTGAATGGAGTCTCTCAAAGAGCTAGAGGGTGGGGTGGTGAAATAAGGAAATGAGAGGATGTCATAACTGGGTTTTCCTAAGAAGATATTGTAATTCTAATCACTTACATGTCATAGGAAGTCACTGATGCTGGCTTGACTTACAAAAAGTACTACACAGAGAATAGTGTAATTTGAAATAATTTAATAAAGCATATATTAGGGAAGCAGCTTAAATTAATTGTGTGTAAATGCAGGCAGTCAGAGGAAGGAGAGGTGTTACTATACATGATTAAAATTGTTATAGCACAAAGCAGCTTTTTTGACACAATGATGTAGTTTGGACACACATAATTAGATTAAAAGCTCAAATGGATGTATCAATATATATTGGTAGAAAAAAAAAGATGTTGTTTGATGAAACTTAGAAAAGAAGAATTAACTATTATTATCCTCTCCCAAGTAGAATTCATACAGCTCTTGGTACTTAGTAAGTAAAATTGTGATCAATGGGGCCATGAGCTATGCAATGGGTAGCCATGCATGTTATAAGTATGTGATCATGTACATTCCACCTTTCAAGAATGATTACAAAAGCAGTCATATAATGTTATGTTTTTATAAGTGCAGCTAATCATTTTCTTATAATAGATTCTACAAAAGTTAGCTTCTTCTTGACTCATGTGAAATAAAACCACTTTTTACTCTACCTTTTATCATTTTAAATGTATTCAATAACTCTTAAAACAGTTACTCAGTTTCTTGATTCTTCCCATCTTTTAAGTTTCTTCTTTCACTTTTGCTTTTTTCATGCTTATTTTCAGCCATTTTAATTCTCATCTGAATTTCACCTACAAGCCAATTAGGTGAAAGATGTCAAAGTACCAATTTTATTATTTATTTAGCAAAAATATTCTGGAGGGATATCCTAATTTCAGTCTTAATCAGTACTGATTTTAGTTATTGTACTTTTGGATTTATTACCTATGGATACACAAAAGCTCTGATGCTAGGAAAGGTTGAAGGCAAAAGGAGAAGACAACAGCAGAGTATGAGATGTTTAGAGAGCCTCAATGGACAGAAATTTGAACAAACTTCAGGAGATAGTGAAGGACAGGGAAGCCTGGTATGCTGTAGTCCATGGGATCACAAAGAGTCAAACATGACTTAGTGACTGAACAACAATACCACGCACCTTTTTCATAAAGATCATCTAGCTTCACCCATTAAGGAGGCAAGAAGAAGGCAGAAACTTATTTTGGAAGACATTTCCTGTCTAAAGTCTATCCTTTAGCATTAGGATTTTATTTAAACCTTTGAGAATAAAATTTCTGATGGCATATGTGTGTGTGCTTGGTATGCATCTGCTTTAACAGAAATATTGTTAAACTGCTTCCATAATTGTATATGTATATATTGAGCTGTTTTGGCTTCAGCTTTGACTGAGGTCATAATACAGTGACTGCTGCCTCTTCCCACGGTCCATGCTGAACCATCTATGTGGGAATTTGAAGGAAGTGGCTGTTGGATGGGAAGGGGGTGTTTGACTCTCACCTCAGTGCAATAACAGAAGCTCTAAAGAAGTCATTCAGAGAGCTTAAGGGACACTGAGGTTGGTGCTTGTCTCATGTCTGAGAAATCTGCAAGGTAACATCAACTTGAAGATCTAGTGGCATTAGGGCTCAGGGCTACCATTGGAATTCTTAGTATGTGTTGTGGGTTGAATTTCTTCCCTTTAAAAAACTTTGTTGAAGTTCCAACCCCCAGTACCTATCAGTTCAGTTCAGTCACTCAGTCGTGTCCAACTCTTTGTGACCCCACGAATTGCAGCATGCCAGGCCTCCCTGTCTATCACCAACTCCCGGAGTTCACTCAGACTCAAGTCCAACGAGTCAGTGATGCCATCCAGCCATCTCATCCTTGGTCGTCCCCTTCTCCTCCTGCCCCCAATCCTTCCCAGCATCAGAGGCTTTACCAATGAGTCAACTCTTCTCATGAGGTGGCCAAAGTACTGGAGTTTCAGCTTTAGCATTATTCCTTCCAAAGAAATCCCAGGGCTGACCCCCTTCAGAATGGACTGGTTGGATTTCCTTGCAGTCCAAGGGACTCTCAAGAGTCTTCTCCAACACCACAGTCCAAAAGCATCAGTTCTTTCGCGCTCAGCCTTCTTCACAGTCCAACTCTCACATCCATCCATGACCACTGGAGAAACCATAGCCTTGACTAGACACACCTTAGTGAGCAGAGTAATGTCTCTCCTTTTGAATATGCTATCTAGGTTGGTCATAACTTTTCTTCCAAGGAGTAAGCATCTTTTAATTTCATGGCTGAAATCACCATCTGCAGTGATTTTAGAGCCTCCAAAAAGAAAGTCTGACACTGTTTCCACTGTGTCCCCATCTATTTTCCATGAAGTGATGGGAGCAGATGCCATAATCTTCGTTTTCTCAATGTTGAGCTTTAAGCCAAATTTTTCACTTTACCCTTTCACATCTAATTTGTGAATAAGGTCTTGGTAGATGTAATCAAGTTGAGATGAGGCAATGCTGAATATGTGAAAGTGAAAGTGAAGTCGCTCAGTTGTGTCCAACTCTCTGCGACCCCATGGACTATAGTCTTCCACACTCCTCTGTCTATGGGATTTTCCAGGCAATGGTACTGGAGTGGGTTGCCATTCTAATTCAGTAAGACTAGTGTCCTTTTAAGAAGAGGAAATACAGAGACACACAAGAAGATAATGTCCATGTGATGACAGAGGCAGAGATTGGAGTGATGTATCTATATAAGCCAAGGAATGCCAAGGATTACTGGCAAATACTAGAAGGTACAAGAGGCCAATAGTGATTTTCCCCTGCAGGTTTCCGAGTGAACACAGCCCTGTTAAAACCTTCTTTTGGACTTCTAGTCTCTAGAATTGGGAGACAGTATATTTCTATGATTTTAATCCCCCAGTTTGTGGTACTTTGTTACACAGCCCTAGAAAATAAAGTGAAAGGCGCTCAGTTGTGTCCAGCTCTTTGTGACCCCATGGATTATACAGTCCATGGAATTCTCCAGGCTTGAATACTGGAATGGGTAGCCTTTCTCTTCAGGGAATCTTCCTAAGCCAGGGATCGTACCCAGGTCTCTGACATTGTAGGTAGATTCTTTACCAGCTGAGGCACCAGGGAAGCCTGGTGAAATAAATATAGCATGTAATTGCATTTTTAATGACAATAAAATTCAGGCAGTATCCGAAGGACAGATTGTGAGCCACAGGAGAGAAGAGGCAGTAGAGGGTCATTTTAGATCTTGTTCAAGAGGACTTCTTGAAGAGGCAAAGATTACTCAGCTGAAAGATATTGGTAGTATACAACCAGATACCTAGGGGCTTAGAAAAGAATTACAAACAATTACACAAGGAGTACCTGCACTGAGAACTGTTAGTAAAAGCTTTCCTGTGATGAGGGTCTCCCAAGAACCCATGAGTGCTCCTATAAGGAAAAGGGTCTGCTTTAAAAGGCAATACAGAGATACTGGTACCTATTATATAGGAACTCTCCTGTCTTTTTTTTTTTTTTTCCTATTTTACCTCCTCTTTAGATCCTAGAGAGATGACACATTCATAGTAGCAAGTGGAGGGAATAGGCTTTGAAGCACAAAGAGGAAAAAAGGAAAGGAAACATTCATTCTACCTTCCTCCACTGTAGGTGGTCAATATAAATCAGAGAAGATGCTTTAGCACTAAATTTAATACAGAGTTGGTAGTACACAGAGCAGGACATAGTCATTAAGGCCCCAGAACAGCTTGAGAGACTGAAGAAGATTTTTAAATTATGTGAGCTTTATCAGAAAAATCATGGGACTTTCCCAAGATTTTAGTGAAACCGGAAGTATGTGTAGGGGGTGCTGGAGGTTGAAATAATCACCTTTGAGTGGATATCTACAGGCAGACAATAAAAGAATACAATGTTTTCTATTCCACCCTGTGAGTCTTGCTCACTCAAGGTATTAGAAACTTTAAAGCCTTTGTAGGAAAAGTTCTTTTCAGACACATTATTTTATTTTATTCTCATAAGAGGGCTCCAAAAAAATAAATAAATAAATAAATAAAGCAGATATTAATGTTAAGAACTGAGAAATGAATAGTGTCCACATTTCAGTGATAGTTATTATAGTTTTCTTTATTAGTATAATAAGCAGAATTTTAAAAAAATATCATATTTTTTTTAAATCAGAAATTCAAACAATCACATTTGACCCAGAAAAGGAAAATAATACTCTAGAAGATCTACCATGTCATTAAACTTGAAGCATTTTAACTCTCTGCTTGATGGTTCTATTTGACCACTTTTGAAGTTTGGAGCTACATGTTTCTGCTTGTTAATTTTTGGTATCCTCTTGAGTTAATTGTCTGCCAACTATCACAGCTTTAGTGAATGCAGTCAGTGTTTTTTACATTATATTTTTCTCAGTTTCTTTAACATTCAGTAAACTGCTGCTAAGTCACTTCAGTAGTGTCCGACTCTGTGCGACCCCATAGATGGCAGCCCACCAGGTTCCTCATCCCTGGGATTCTCCAGGCAAGAACACTGGAGTGGGTTGCCATTTCCTTCTCCAGTAAACTGCACATATGTAAATATTTGATGTACAGTTTGATGTCTTGATACATGTGTTCACCTTTGAAAACATCACCACAATAAAATTAACCTATCATTTTCCAAAATTTCCTAATTCCACTTGTTATCTTTCCCTACCATTCTTCTTTATGGGAAGATTTTTATTTTGAGTTTGATTTCTTTAGCGTATATGCAACTATTCAGGCAATTTTCAAATTAAGTTGACAATTTGTGTATTTATAGGAATTTGTCCATTTTATCTAACTTAAATGTACATGTGAATATAAAGTTGTTAACAATCATAAGTTGTCTCCTTATGATTAATATCTGTAAAATCAGTAATGATGTCACCCTTCTCATTTCTGCTGTTGATAATTTATGTTTCCCCATCTGTCAGTATGGTTAGTATTTTGTAGATTTTACTAATCTTCTAAAATAAATTTGGTTACAGAAATTCATTTCTCTAGTCTACTGACTTCTATTTCACTGATTTCCACTTTATTTTTTCTTTTATCTAATACTTCAGATTTATTTTGCTTTTCTTTTTCTATAGCTGGACACTGATACCTTTCTCCTTTTCAGATATAGGCATCTTAGTCCTACACAGGGCTTCACACAGTAAGGAATCTGGGTAAAAATTCTGCCTGCCAGTGCAAGAGACACCGGAGATGTGGGCTCGATCCCTGAGTCAGAAAAATCCCTTGGAATAGGAAATGGATTTTTGCCTGGAAAATTCCATGGGTGGGTAAGCATGGAGGGCTACCGTCCACGGGGTTCCAAAGAGTCAGATATGATTGCACACACATGAGAGGCTAGTGGCTTTGTATCCCAGTGTTCATTGCAGCATTGTTTATAATAGCCAGAACATGGAAACAACCTAGATGTCCATCAGCAGATGAGTGAATAAGAAAGCTGTCATACATATACACAATGGAGTATTACTCAGTCCTTAAAAAGAATAAATTTGAATCAGTTCTAATGAGATGGATGAAACTGGAGCCGATTATACAGAGTGAAGTAAGCCAGAATGAAAAACACCAATACAGTATACTGACACATATACATGGAATTTAGAAAGATTGTAATGATGACCCTGTATGTGAGACAACAAAAGAGACACAGATGTATAGAACAGACTTTTGGACTGTGGGAGAGGGAGAGGATGGGATGATTTGGGAGAATGGCATTGAAGCATATATACTATCATGTGAGAAACAAAGCGCCAGTTTATGTTCGATACAGGATACAGGATGCTTGGGGCTGGTGCACGGGGATGATCCAGAGAGATGATATGGGATGGGAGGTGGGAGAGGGATTCAGGACTGGGACCACGTATACACCTGGGGTGGATTCATGTCAACGTATGGCAAAACCAATACAGTATTGTAAAGTAGAATAAAGTAAATATAATATCATGTAAGAAACGAAGCGCCAGCCTATGTTCGATAAAGGATACAGGATGCTTGTGAGCTGGTGCACGGGGATGATCCAGAGAGATGATATGGGATGAGAGGTGGGAAAGGGATTCAGGATTGGAAGCTTATGTACACCTGTGGCTGATTCATGTCAATGTATGGCAAAACCAATACAGTATTGTAAAGTAGAATAAAGTAAAAATAAAATTAAAAAAAGAAATAATCATTTAAAAGAGAATGAAGACTTAAAAAACATATATATTGGTACATTCCCGTTATGTATTACTGTGTCTACATCACACAAATTTTGATATTTGTGTTTTCATTTATTTTAAAATACTTTCTTATTCACTTTTTCTTTCTTCTTTGACCCATGGAGTCTTTAGTAGAGTGTTAGTTTCCAAATATTTGGAGATTTTCCAGAAATTCCTCCATTGTTAATTTCTAATTTAATTAAATTGTGGTCAGAGAAGATATTTTGTATGATTTGAGCTTTTTTTTTTTAAGCTTATACCAACTCTCCTCTCTCTATGCTTTGTGCTTAGTTGCACAGTAGTGTCGGACTCTGCCACCCCTTGGACCCCTATCATGCTCCTCTGTCCATGGGATTCTCCAGGCAAGAATACTGGAGTGGGTTGCCATGCCCTTCTCTGGCGTGGGGGGGTCTTCCCAACCTGGGAGTTGAACCCAGGTCTCCTGCATTGCAGGCAGATTCTTTACCATCTAAGCCACCAGGGAAGCTCTCTATACTCTGGCCTGGAAGCTCTCATTAGGATGTAAGTTGGGGCATTGCAAGCACTATCTTCTTTATTTCCAGTTAGGCAAGGATCGTTGCCCTTCAGTATGAAGGGAGGTAAAAACTTTTCCTCTGCCCTCTTAAGATCTAGGCCTGAGAATTAAGCTGAAATATGACAGATCAACAGGAGAAGAGCACACAGTTTTATTTTTACATGCACTTGTGAGCCTTCCATGGGAAAATGAAGACCCAAGTGGTCAGGCTTAAGTGCTTATATGGTAGGTTGAACAAAGCAGTAATTGTGGAAAAGTAAGTAGCATGTATGAGTAGGCTAAAAGAAAGTTAGAGTTATTTTAACAAAGTGTGTTTGTATAGATTTCTCTTGCCTTGACTCCCAGTCTTTGATGATGAGAATGTTGTTTTCCTCTTGATATAGGTAGGGACTCTCTCCTTGGAATTTTTATCACTTGCTTTTAGGAAAAAAAGTGCTCTTATTGCATCTGATGTTTTTTCAGATACCTTTAGCTCAAAATAGCCAATATGCCAAACAAATATATGTTGGAGTAGCATGTTCTAAACTTCCTTATTTAAGAGTTCCTGACGTCCAGTATCTTAAGAACTGTCATTTTTATATATCTTGCTCAGGTTTGCAGTTGTTTTAGACAAGAGAAACATGTTTCTTGTAACTCTATTTTGTTTAGAAGTATAACTTTATATTAAAGTTAAGTGTTTTTTAAACATGCTTTTATTGAAGCTGATATATCTGAATTATTCATTTAGCTCTATCTCTATAAACAAAGCTGAGAAAGTAGTAAGAAAAATATATAGAAAGTGGTAAAAATATATGCTTGCATATTGTGTGCTGTGAATAATCTGGAATTTAGAAAAAAAAGATAGTGGGATTTACCAACTATAAATAGAATCAGACCACAAAATGTTTTAAAAAAAAAAATACAAAGACTAATTGGACTCCTAAGGGCACCATAACATTGTAGCTGACTGTAGAGATATAGTGTATAACAGAAAAGGTCAAGCTGACATACACAAAATTGCAGTACTAGTTTTGTTGCTGCTGTGAGATATTAGCAGATGACTGAAGTTATTTAAGTATCATTCATAAAAATATTATCTTGGATTGGAATAGATTTCTAGACAGTATTTACAGAGATTCTGATCTAATAAATTTGAGGTGGGATCCTGAAATCTCTATCTTTGCAAAGCTCCATACAGTTAATAATGAGGCAAAACTAGTTCTGGAAGCCACTCAACTAGATGATTTCTTAAATTGCTTCAGCTTTAGGCTTATCTGTATTGAACTTTAATAATGATAATAATAGCCACCATTCATTGGACACTAATCACTTCATGGGAAATAGATGGGGAAACAGTGGAAACTGTCAGATTTTATTTTGGGGGGCTCCAAAATCACTGCAGATCGTGATTGCAGCCATGAAATTAAAAGACACTTACTCCTTGGAAGGAAAGTTATGCCCAACCTAGATAGCATATTCAAAAGCAGAGATATTACTTTGCCAACAAAGATCTGTCTAGTCAAGGCTATGGTTTTTCCAGTGGTCATGTATGAATGTGAGAGTTGGACTGTGAAGAAAGCTGAGTGCCAAAGAATTGTTGCTTTTGAACTGTGGTGTTGGAGGAGACTCTTGAGAGTCCCTTGGACTGCAAGGAGATCCAACCAGTCCATTCTGAAGGAGATCAGTCCTGGGATTTCTTTGAAAGGAATGATGCTAAAGCTGAAACTCCAGTACTCTGGCCACCTCATGCAAAGAGTTGACTCATTAGAAAAGACTGATGCTGGGAGGGATTGGGGACAGGAGGAGAAGGGGACGACAGAGGATGAGATGACTGGATGGCATCATGGACTCGATGGATGTGAATCTGAGTGAACTCCAGGAGTTGGTGATGGACAGAAGGCCTGGTATTCTGCAATTCATGGGGTCGCAAAGAGTCAGACATGACTGAGCAACTGAACTGAACTGAAACATTCATTGTGTTGGAAGCATTACATACATATCTTCTAATCAAGCAGTCTCTCGTAGTAGATTTCGTTACCTAATTTTCTAAAAGTTGACATTTCTTTCTTTGAAAAGGCCAATGATGTACCCAAGACCATATGTGGAGTCTACCTAGAAACTGGTAAACTAAGATTTTATTTGTGATCTGGCATCAAAGCTGTGCTTTTTCTATTTCATCATGGTACTTACAAAAAGACTTTATATATCCTTAAATGTTTTAATATTGTTGGTTGATTGTGTGTTGAAGATAAAAGATTATTTCTAAAGAAAGGATTTTACATACTTTATAAAAGAAAAACATGAACAGAAATGGTCTATAGATAAGTAATTTTAACAAACTAGTATTTTAGTGGTTAATTATTTATTCTAGGCATAGAGCTGTATTCCATGGGGTATACCCCATGCTGCAGTCCATGGGGTCACAAAGAGTCAGGTGTGACAGAGCGACTGAACAATAACAACAAAGAGCTGTATTACACTATTTCAGTAATTTTGCATATTCTAGGGTTTCTTAGTAAAGAATTTCCCATTATTTAGTGATGTTATAAATTGAATACATGTATTTATTTGTGTCCTTCACTGTGTTGCTGAGTCTGAGCTTGTACTGCTCACTGTTGCTAAGCTGCTAAATCACTTCAGTTGTGTCCGACTCTGTGTGACCCCATTGACGGCAGCCCACCAGGCTCCCCCGTCCCTGGGATTCGCCAGGCAAGAACACTGCAGTGGGTTGCCATTGCCTTCTCCAATGCATGAAAGTGAAAAGTGAAAGTGAAGTCACTTCGGTCATGTCCGACTCTTAGCGATTCCATGGACTGCAGTCCACCAGGCTCCTCCATCCATGGGATTTTCTAGTCAAGAGTACTGGAGTGGGGTGCTCTTGCCTTCTCCAACTGCTCACTGTACAATAGGCCACTAAATTGAGAGAGAAGGTGTTGGGGCAAGAAATAACCACTTCATTTGGAAAGTCAGCAGGCCAAAAAGATGGCAGACTAATGTCCTCCCAAACCATCTTACCCAAGGTAGAAATCAGACTCCTATTATCTTGAAAGAGGAGGGAGTTTGGCTGATTGTTGGAGACTCCTTGGTGCTGGGACAGACCTCGGAAGGGACATGTTGATTTTTTTTGTTCTTGCAGTTGTCTATGTAGTTCTGATCATGACATTCCAGTAAACCTACATAAAATAAATGCTATTTCCTGTTCTGCAAAAAATTTTAATCTTTATTTGAATGAAAAGAGTTATTGGTTTGAAGGTTAACCTGGGAGGCAGAACTCTGAGAAAGGAATGTTATGTATACTTGAGGCTACTGGCAACATTCTTTGAGGTGTGGAGCCAGCATTACCAACTGCAGGCAACAGAACACAATGGTTACAGCTGAAGGAGTAGACCCAGTGAAGAGTCAGGTTTGTTCTCCTCTATTATAACAATACCTTAAAAAACATGATACCTCATGTCCTTAAGGTGACTTATATGCACTAGGTCAGTAGGTGGCCAATATGCTACTGGAGATCAGTGGATAAATAACTCCAGAAGGAATGAAGAGATGGAGCCAAAGCAAAAAAACACCCAGTAGTGAAGGTGACTGGTGATAGAAACAAGGTCTGAAGCTGTAAAGAGCAATATTGCATAGGAACCTGGAATGTTACATCCATGAATCAAGGCAAATTGGAAGTGATCAAACAGGAGATGGCAAGAGTGAATGTTGACATTTTAGGAATCAGTGAACTAAAATGCCTTGGAATGGGTGAATTTAACTCAGATGACCATTGTAGCTACTACTGTGGGCAAGAATCCCTTAGAAGAAATGGAGTAGCCATCATAGTCAACAAGAGTGTCCAAAATATACTGCTTGGATGGAATCTCAAAAATGACAGAATGATCTCTGTTCATTTCCAAGGCAAACCATTCAGTATCATGGTAATCCAAGTCTATGTCCCGACCAGTAACACTGAAGAAGCTGAAGTCGAATGGTTCTATGAAGACCTACAAGACCTTTTAGAACTAACACCCAAAAAAGATGTCCTCTTCATTATAGGGGACTGGAATGCAGAAGCAGGAAGTCAAGAAACACCTAGAGTAACAGGCAAATTTGGCCTTGGAGTACAGAATGAACCAGGGCAAAGGCTAATAGAGTTTTTCCAAGAGAACGTACTGGTCATAGCAAACACCCTCTTCCAACAACACAAGAGAAGACTCTACACACAGACGTCACCAGGTGGTCAGCACCGAAATCAGATTGATCATATTCTTTGCAGTCAAAGATGGAGAAGCTCTATACAGTCAGTAAAAACAAGACCAGGAGCTGACTGTGGCTAAGATCATTAAAGTAGGGAAACCACTAGAGCATTCAGGTATGACCTAAATCAAATCTCTAACGATTATACAGTGAAAGTGAGAAATAGGTTTAAGGGACTAAATCTGATAGACAGAGTGCCTGATGAACTATGGATGGATGTTCGTGACACTGTACAGGAGACAGAGATCAAGATCATCCCCAAGGAAAAGAAATGCAAAAAAGCGACATGGCTGTCTGAGGAGGCCTTACAAATAGCTGTGAAAAGAAGAGAAGCCAAAAGCAAAGGAGAAAAGGAAAGATATACTCATTTGAATGCAGAGTCCCAAAGAATAGCACGAGGAGATAAGAAAGCCTTCCTCAGAGATCAGTACAAACAGAGGAAAACAATAGAATGGGAAAGACTAGAGATCTCTTCAAGAAAATTGGAGATAACAAGGGAACATCTCATGCAAAGATCGGCTCAGTAAAGGACAGAAATGATATGGACCTAACAGAAGCAGAAGATATTAAGAGGTGGCAAGAATACACAGAAGAACTGTACAAGAAAGAGCTTCATGACCCAGATAATCACGATGATGTGATCACTCACCTAGAGCCAGACATCCTGGAATGTGAAGTCAAGTAGGCCTTAGGAAGTATCACTACGAACAAAGCTAGTGGAGGTGATGGAATTCCAGTTGAGCTATATCAAATCCTAAAAGATGATGTTGTAAAAGTGTTGAATTCAATATGCCAGCAAATTTGGAAAACTCAGCAGTGGCCACAGGACTGAAAAAGGTCAGTTTCCAAAGAAATGCAGTGCCAAAGAATGCTCAAACTACTGCACAATTGCACTCATCTCACACGCTAGCAAAGTAATGCTCAAAATTCTCCAAGCCAGGCTTCAGCAACTTGTGAGTCGTGAACTTCCAGATGTTCAAGCTGGTTTTAGAAAAGGCAGAGGAACCAGAGATCAAATTGCCAACATCCACTGGATCATGGAAGAAGCAAGAGTTCCAAAAACACATCTATTTCTGCTTTATTGACTATGCCAAAGCCTTTGACTGTATGGATCACAATACATTGTGGAAAATTCTGAAAGAGATGAGAATACCAGACCAC
>SJYC01149790.1:0-10533 GCA_006408675.1 Madoqua kirkii | reverse complement strand
AATAAACAACAGGCACGTATAGTGTCAAGAAACGAGGGCCCCTCTCGGGTTGCTCTCAGAGCTTTGTGGCAATGTTACTTTTCCATCTCACTTCAGCATTGTGGAACACACAAGATACCACAGGCCTGTGATGCATGGTAAGGAGTGCCAGTAAAGAAAGATTCGAATAGAAAAATAAGCAGCAACTCTTACTGTAAGTTATAGAGAGACACCTCAGAATTCAGACAGCATGATGCTATGCCCAGAATCTTTCATTGCTTAGCATCAGGACAACTGAACATTAATTTTTTAAATTAAGGAAATGGCAACTCACTCCAGTATTCCTGCCTGGAGAATGCCATGAGCAGAGGAGCCTAGCAGGCCACAGTCCTTGGGGTTGCAAAGAATCGGACACAACTTAACAACTAATTCTTAAACTTCATGATGTTTGCCTGTTTCAGTCGCTTATTGGTCACAAAATAATTCATTATTCTCATCAAATTAATTGTAAATTTAGAAACAGAGAGATAAATTGAGGAAGGGGCTTAGGAGAGTTGATACTGAAAGGAAGAAGAGATGATAGGAAAGAGAAGTGGACTGGGCTGGCATTCAGGCAGGCAGACATATGTTTATTATAACAAGCCATATATACAGGACTCACTGTTAAATGAAAATGCTCAAGCCTTCGAGTCTATTTTATATAGTTAATTATTAAACCTGCAGTTTTCAATATGTATTCTCAATATTAACTTCTATTCTTCAATATTCCTTATCTCCTCTATATGGCTTTTAAAAATAACTTTATACTTTTCCCACTTCAGAGTTACAATTTCTTTGAAGAAAGCACATATTATTTATGGAGCAAGAACAATTACAATGGTGAAAAGCTCATAAATCTATAAATCTCTGATATTGATAGAGTGCATTGTTTTAACCAATAGAATAATTAGAAGAATGAAAAACCTGGCTTAAGGCTCAACATTGAGAAAACAAAAATCATGGCATCTGGTCCCATCACTTCATGGGAAATAGATGGGGAAACAGTGGAAACAATGTGGGACTTTCTTTTTAGGGGCTCAAAAATCACTGCAGATGGTTATTGCAGCCATGAAATTAAAAGACGCTTACTCCTTGGAAGGAAAGCTATGACCAATGTAGATAGCATATTAAAAAGCAGAGATATTACTCTGCCAACAAAGGTCCATCTAGTCAAGGCTATGGTTTCTCCAGTGGTCATATATGGATGTGAGAGTTGGACTGTGAAGAAAGCTGAGCACTGAAGAATTGATGTTTTGAACTGTGATATTGGAGAAGACTTGAGAGTCCCTTGGACTGCAAGGAGATCCAACCAGTCCATCCTAAAGGAGATTTGTCCTGGGTGTTCACTGGATGGACTGATGTTGAAGTTGAAACTCCAGTACTCTGGCCACCTCATGTGAAGAGTTAACTTATTGGAAAAGACCCTCAAGCTGGGAGGGATTGGGGGTAGGAGGAGAAGGGGACGACAGAGGATGAGATGCCTGGATGGCATCACTAACTCATTGGACTTGAGTCTGAGTGAACTCCGGGAGTTCATGATGGACAGGGAGGCCTGGTGTGCTGCAATTCATGAGGTCGCAAAGAGTCTGACATGACTGAGTAACTGAACTGAACTGACGGTGTACATGGGATCTGGCTATGGCACTGGTGGTGAAGAATCCGCCTGCCAATGCAGGAGATGCAAGCAGCCTGGGTTTGATCCTTGGGTCGGGAACATCCCCTGGAGGAGGGCATGACAATCCACTCCAGTATTCTTCCCTGGAGAATCCCATGGACAGAGGAGCCTGGCAGTCTACAGTCTGTGGGGTCACAGAGTTGGGCATGCCTGAAGCAGCTTAGCACAGTACAAAGCGTACAGAACTTTGTGGCAGATAGCCTTCTCATATGGCTCCAGTGTTTCCGAACTCCTGGAGTTCATAGCCTTGGGTAATCTCCTCCCCTTGAATGTGGGTTTGGACCTAGCAACTCACTTACAATTAATAGAATATGGCAAAAGAGACATCATTTCTGAAATTAAGTTACAGAAGACTGACTTCCTCCCTGTTGTCTCTCTCTAACCTCCTCGCTCTCTCCCCACAACTCTTTTCTTACTTAAACCTTTTTTGGTGATGCGAGCTGCCGTGTTAGAAGCTACCGTACATGGATGCCCATATGGTAAGGAATGGAGAGCAGCCTGTGGCCAGTAGCTAGTGAGGAACTGAGGCCCTCAGTCCAAAGCCTGTGCAGAGCTAGAGTCTGCCGACGACTATGTTCTGAGTGAGTCGTAGAAGCAGGCACTTTCTCATTTGAGCCTTGAGGAGACTGGAGCTCCTGTTCACATATTGATTGCATGTGATTCAAAGACCCTGAGTCTGAGAACTCTAGTAAGCCATGCTCATGTTCCTCACTAACAGGAACTGTGAGATAAGAAATATTTTGTTGGAAGCCACAGGTTTGGAGGTAATTGGTTATGCAGAAATAAATCACTAATTCAGTGGACAGATCACCACTGAGTTTTGTTCTATTGTTATTGTAGGAAAGCAAACCCTTATTGTGGGAAAGAAAATACCTGAATCAGCCATCTCTTGCCTCTTCAGCAGAAATATTTCTGGGTAACTGAAGTTGAAAGTGTTACTAATCTGTAGGAATGCAGTGCTTCATTCTGCCTGTCCTTAAGATCAGAAGTCTCAGATGTTTAATTCATATGCTAGCCTTCTGAGGTCAGGATTATTATCCCTATTTAGAGGATCTAGAAATCCAGGGAAGACGGTTGAGTCGTTTATCCCAGGTCACAGGAGGGATCAGTGTCTGAGCTAGGATTACAGTTCAGAAAGCCTCAAGAACCCAAGACCTGTGCTCAGACTGCACTTATTTCAAGTTGCCTTGGCCTATTTAATAAGTCCTCCCGCCCTCATCCTGCCCCAGCACCTTCTGTTGAGTTATTTTAGCTCTGTCAGCAAATGGGAAAGATATCTACAGTCTAGAAAATACACCAGATATTGGCTGGTTGCAGTTGGGCTCCAATATAGCCTAACTGGCAGTTTCTTCTCAAAAACTGGCTTTCATAGAGGGAAATTTCAGACTTTTTTTTCCACGTAGAGATGTGAAAATGACTTAGGTGGCCTTCATTAGTCTTCATCTTGTGCATCAGAACTCTAATGATTTAGTGGGAAAAATGAGCAAAGGAAGTTGCATAATCTGGAAAATAACACCAATAGGACTTTGCATAGCTTTAGGAATATTTGCTGATATCTGGCTTTTATTTAAAATTCTTCCCAACAACGGCCTCTTTATTCACCATCTACATTTATTTTGGTTTCCAGGGTTGTTTGAGGCATAATTTAGAGAGAGAGGAAAAGGTGTGTTTTTGTGTGTGTGTGTGTGTATGTGTATGTGTATGTATGTGTATGCACACATGTTTGGTGTTATTGTTAATATTATTAAAAGTAATAAAGTTCCTGGACATGTGTGAAAGTGAAAGTGAAATTCTGGAAAAAAAAATAAAGTGAGATTCTGAAAAATATTTTTAGAGTACTAGACCTACAGGCAGAATATCTGGGCTTGCCTTTGCATATTTGCCAGCTTTGTGGCCTTGAGAAAATCAGTTATACTCTCTGAAGGTAAAATGACAAACTGAACAGTTCTTTTCTGGTGAAGAGTTCAGAGTGATGGGAAAGATGGATAGATGCATTTACTGGCTATGTGACAGTGTAATTCATGCTATATAAGAGTTATGAATGATGTGTTCAGGGAACCAGGAGGGAGGGACATTTGAACTCAGCCTTGATATTCACTGCATACAGTACAGAAAGTATTTTAATTAGAAAGACATGGCCTGTATGCGAAAGGACAGGTCCTGGATGACTAGAGCACTTGAGTGACCAGATATCCTGAAGTAATTTACAGGAGATAAAAAGGAGAGTGAGGAAGGGGACAAGTCTGAGCCAGGATACAAGTCTAGACTATCCTGTGAGAAGAAAGAGTGGGAATTCCGCCGTGTATTCATTCATTCAGGTTTGTAATTCAGGCATCATGATGGAGATTTAGCAGAAACACAAAAGTGAGGACTGAATGGCCACTTAGAGGGGACCATCAGTATGGCCGGCAGAGCTGTTTGAAGATAAGCAGGGAAATAGGCAATTAACAGAGCCGCAGCGAGGACCAAGAAAGATGAACGCAGGGGGCACAGAGGCAGAGAAATAAGAGGGGTGCCTCAGCTGAGTCTTGATTGAGGGCTAGAAGGAGGAAAGGATGTTTAGAGAAGGGAAGGAATTTGAAGCATTCAGAGACTCACACCTTTCTTTGTAAACACACTGTTTGTTTAATAATAAACATATATTCAGCACAATAATTTACAGATTTATAACATGAGAGAAAGTGTGACTTTAAAAAAAAAAACAATGTTTCTGTCAGTGATTTGATAAGAGAGCTACTTCTCTAGACAAGACTTTCATAGCTCATAGGACAAACACATGGAGTGCATATAAGGAACAAAAAGGAAAGGATACAGTAATTAATGGTGAATGCTTTATCATAACATAATTAAGTTTATTTAAATATTATGGCTGTAATGAGGAAAAATCCATTATTTGATTCCTTGATTTTAGAAAAAGAAACTGTGGCCAAATACTAGAAAAAAATTAAAATAAGTTTAAAAAAAACTTTAAAATTTTTAGGAACTGGAAGTTTCTTAAAAACACCATATTGGAAATCGAAGAGAAATGCTTGCACATATTAAGTAGTCTGAGCTATTAATAAAATCCCTGTGTGGATAAGTTGTAAAGTGAAAAGCAGTCACTCTTTGGCGGGGAAAAAAGTATACGATGGATCAACTAAGGATAGAAGACACCACAAAATTAATACAGGGCATACCAATGAGAAATCAGAGCAATGCACATTTCTTTAGATTTCATGTGCCTGTTTCTGTGGAGGATACAAAGAAAGTAGAAGACATACCCCTGAGCTAAGGGAGTTTATTATCTACTTGGGGAATTAAAGATGTGTAGTGGAAAACACTGACAAGAGGTGTGAGGTAACAGGGATTTACCAACTTAACAGCATTATTTAAGTGACATCTGTTAAAGGAAAGATGGCTATCTACCTGGGCACTGGGGGGCACTGCTTGGAAGAGGCAGTTTACAGATCAGATTTAATGAGGTGTTGCATTTAGGTTAATCAAGAGGAGAGGAAAACATTTGCATGTCAGGGTTCAGAAGATAAATTGAGAGGAGATAAAGAACTTCTAACAAAATAGTTAAAGATGAAAACATGCCAAAATACAACACTGCACAGAAAACCAGCGAATCATTTGGCATTTACCTAGAAGTCAGTCAACGAGCATTTATTGATTATAATTTGTGTCCAGCTCACTGCTAGCTACAGGGAAGAAATGTAGTCACTGCTAGCAACTTTTACATTCAGGTGGCTCAGTTTTGCATCAGTGATGAGAGTGACAGTTGAAAATATATGTACCACCTTACGATGTCAGAGAAACTTGTACTGTATGCGCTGTGTGTGAGTTTGTGAGGCACAACCCTACTTTCACTTAGGAAAGGGGAAAAGGAACAAAATAAAAGCCAGTGGCTTCAGGAAGGAGATACAAGGACCTGAGCTTTGAAAGAGTGGCTAAGATTTAAATAGACTAGAGTTCAAATAGGCACCACTGCAAAGCAGGAAGGGCATTTCCTGAAATTGGGTGAATGTATTCTTTTGCAGCTGTTCTGAGAGATTATCTATTTAGGGGATCGAATTTAATTTTCTTTGAATAGTTGTTTTTGACAGGTTTATACCAAGTTCATAGTTCCTATGGTATGTTTGTTTCTCTTTCATTTTTCTTCTGATCGTTGGAGGTGATGCTAACTGCCTGTGTGATCTTTGCAGCAAGAGAATTTCTAAAATGCAAGTCTTCCTTGTATTGGTCTAATCAGAGAGAAATCACTGACTATAATAAGCACTGAGTCCTTTTCCTAGTGTTTAAGTATTTACACTTAATATGCAGTATTTGTTTTTTACTACTGTTACTATTACAATTCTCTTACAAGTGTGTTTTCAGTAAAATTTGACTATAAGATTTAAACAATATGGACAGAATCTGATGAGTATTTTGAACAGATGCACAGAATCTGAGATCCGTGTACACATTTATTCAGTTTCAAAGGCGTAGAATGCCTACTGTGTTCCCAGCACCCTAGAAGATGTCCTATGGGAAAAAAATCGAGATTGGGGTAAGTGAAACCATAGATGCTACAGCGGTTGGGTTCATGTTTATTATGAAACCAACATTTCATTAAAAAAACAAAAACAAAAAAAACTCAGATCCTGGTAAGTGTTTGGTCTCCTAGCAGAAGATAGTGAGATAAAAAAAAAAACCAAACATTACATTTGATATTCTATAACATATCTGGAGACCCTCTGCTTTTACTTCAACTTAACTGGAATATCATGATGAGGGTTAGAATTGCTGTGCTAGTTCAAAAGTGTGGAAAGAAATTGTAACCCTTCCCTCTAATATCTGGATATTGCTCAGTGTCTGGTGCAGTGGAGATGGGTTGGTAAAATGGCTGGTTTTATGAGTGATAGCAGAAGCTTATTTCTCTCCTTTTATCACAGACTCAGTTGGCCAGCAGTGCTGGTAATGACTGGATTCACATCTCAATCAGTGACTTGGAAAGTGTGATTACTCTTTGTTTTCTTAACTGTTGACATACTTAAAATTTTGCAGCAGTGATAAAATGTTAGATAAATAGCTTTAACTTTAGATATGGTCACTACAAAGCATTAAGAATACCCTCATATTCTATTTATAGATACATTTAGGGCCCAGAATTGGAAAATAACAGGCTTAGGAGTTGGAAAGACCAGAAGTTTCTGCATTCTTAATCTATTACTAAAGCCTTGGGTCTCTAACTTGGCCTCTCTCAACCTGAAATTTCTGGTCTAGTAATTGGTGTTAACAGCCTGATCTCATAGACTTGTTTAGAGAATTCCATGAAATAACCAATGGGATAATCCATCTCCCATGATGATTGCTCTGTAATTATTAGTTCCCTTCCCTTACTCAACAAAGTACAGGTCATCAAAAATTGGAATTAGCAGAAACTAGAGGTTACAGCCAGCAAATTCTAGCCTAAGAATCCCAGATAATAAGAATGGCATATGAAAGACACTATATTTAACTGCTTTTCCCACTCATTTTTATTAATCACACACTTCTACCAAAACCTTTTGATATTTCAATGTAAGGTGAAAAATTGTAATTAGATGGGAGGAGTGGTACATTTAGAATTAAGCATGAGGAAAGCTTGTAAGAGCACAGATGGATGAATGCTAAGAATCCTGTTTGCTAAGTGATTCACTACGTGAGCTTTGGGGAAATGGCTCTTCTATAATTTTCAGTAGTTTGTGATTTCCCCTTCACAACAGGATCTTCAAGGGGAACAGAATATAACCTCTGTCTAATTCCACTCAGCATTTCATTTCTCTTTTGTTTGCAAGGTATTAATTATTAAATGTGGCTCATATTGATAATTATATTGGATCTTATTTATTAATGCCTCACTATTAAGCTTAAACTTAATATCTCCAGAGGGTCTCAGGTCTCTATTTTTGCAGGTCATTGCTCTTTTTCACTTTCCAGGACTGAATGCTGAGAAGGTTTCAAATGTGAGGGCTCAAGGTAGATGGATTTTGATGGTGTAATTACCCACGACATAGTTCATTACCACGAATGGAGTCATCCATGCAGCTAAAGGCAGAGAAGTGGGCCTACAGAATAGTGAACGAATAGGCAAAAATTATTACACCAGGGAGGGCAATCGTACATATGAGCAGTAAGTGACCAGAGCACAACAGAAAGGCGCACACTTTTTATTTTGCCTGAAGTATGCATGTTTTCTTTTGGTTCTTTTTCAGAAGAAAGATTTCATTTTCAAGTGCAAAATGTATTTCCTTTTTTCTTTGAGGAATGTAGATCTGATAAGAGATGCAGAATGATAAAGACAAAAATCAGCTTGTGATACTGCTTCCTCTGGCCCTCATTTAATTACACCTAATTCCTTACATTCAAAATATCCGTGACATGGATTGTAAATTTACACTATGAGAGGATGAAAATTAACTGACTTGTTCCACATGGTAAAACGTATATGCTAACTTGCAAACGTTCTTAATGTGGATTCTAGAGAGAGGTTTAATTAGCAGCAACAAAACCAGTGAACCTCAAGTCTCCAATTCCCATATGGTGCCTGTGGGACCCACAGAGTCACTGAGTCATGGTCTCCCTCAGTCAGGAATTTCTCCCTCAGAACTCTCAGACTGACATTGCACTGAGCAGACAAGCTTTTCTCCCCCTGGACTCCCCAAGGTCTCTCTAGCAATTGTTTTCCTGTGGTTTACTGCTCCCAGAGTGCTCCTCTTTTGTAGTCTACTTCCAACACTTCCAAAGTAACCCCTTCTTGATTTTTATCCTAAGTAACAGATATTCTTAATGAGCCCTTGCTCATGCATGGGAAGGAAATTTCCCTGTTGCACCAGTGCTCAACTGACATTTCAAAGCTTCTACCCATCCCTGAAATTAGAAAAACTGAAATCTTTCATCCAGGTAATTATAGTTTCCAACGTCTCTGTTTTGTCTGGCCAATGGAGTCACCCCCACTCATCCAAGATGATCACTGTCTGCGGTGGTTCCAGTGTGAATATGTTAGACAGCATTTTACATCAATTTTGTTGTTGTTGTTGTTGTTGTGTGTGTGTGTATGTGTGTATAGGGGGTAGTTTGGAAAACATGTTTGGCAATGGGAGTAGGTTTTTTTTTGTTTGTTTGTTTGTTTCTTTTTTTTTTGCATTTTTGTCTAAGGGGTTAAATGTGGTAAATGGATATTTAAAACTTTGTAGTGTTAGAATGTTTTTAGATTTATGGAAAAGTCACAAAGATAGTACAGAGAATTCTTGTCTGTTTCCATCTCAGTTCCTCTATTAACATTTTACATCATTGAAAAAGTACCTGATGCTGGGAAAGATTTGAGAGCAAGAGGAGAAAGGGGCGACAGAGGATGAGATGGTTGGATGGTATCACCGACCCAATGAAGATGAGTTTGAGCAAACTTCTGGAGATAGTGAAAGACAGGGAAGCATGGCATGCTGCAGTTCATGGGGTCTCAAACAGTTGGACATGACTTTGTGACTGAACAATGATGACAAGGCTTCCCAGGTGGTGCGAGTGGTAAAGAATCCGCCTGCCAGTGCAGGAGATGCAAGACATGGGTTCAGTCCCTGGGTCGGAAAGATCTCCTGAAGGAGGAAATGGCAAACCATTTTTCATTTCCTCCAGTCCCCCCCAGTATCCTTGCCTGAAAAATTCGGTGGACAGAGGAGCTGGGCGGGCTGCAGTCCGTAGGGTTGCAGAGTTGGACATGCCTGAGCATGCACCCAAATGGTACATTTGTCGCAGTGAAAGGGCCAGTGTTAGTATATTATTATCAACTTCACACTTTATTTGAATTCCACTAATCCCCCCCCCCCCCCAGGTCCTTTTCTGTTTTTGGATGCACATTACATTTAGTTGCCATGCCCGTTAACTTTCTGTGTAACAATTTCTCTGACTTTTCTTGTTTTTGAGAACCTAGGCAGTTTTGAGGAAGACTCGTCGGGTATTTTGTACACTGTCCTTCAGCTTGGATTTATCTGACATCCTCCTCATGCTTAGACTCAGGTTATCTGTTTTTGGAGGAAGAACATAGAGGTGAAGTACAATTCCCATCACATCATGTCAAGTACACAGGCTATCAACATGACTGATGATGTTATCCTTGATCACCTGCTGAAGAAATGAGGCCAGGTTTCTCTCGTGTGCAGTTCTTTCTTCTCTCTCCCTTTTCTGCACTCCAGTCTCTGGAAGGAAGTCAGTAAGTGTGTAAATAAGTATAGCCCACACTCAGGAGTAGGAGGGGCTTTAACTCCATATCCTTGAAAGCAGAATATCTACATTCTGAATTCTTCTGTGAGTGAGATTTGTCACTTCTTCCCTGGTTTATTTATTTGTTCAGTTATTTATTTTATCCTATTCACTGCTAAGAACCTAAGCTAAGCAGTGTCTGTATATAGAGATCACTCAGTTAATATACCTTAAATGAATTAATGTAATTGCAGGGTCAGGAAGAACCCAAATGTTCTCTGATCACTTCAACATAAATTTGTGCAAAAATCCTAGGATCTCTTCTTTTAGTCCATGAAAATGGGAAAGAAAAACTTGCCTGCAGAATTGTTATAGGATGTTGGTTAATATAAGCACAATTCCTGAAACATAGAAAGTATGTTGATAATAGTGGTTATTCTTACCTTCTAGAGATGCTTATTATTCACTTCAGACATTAAGTCTGTGAGAATGAAATTATCATCCATCACTGTGGGCTACATATATATATAAAATTTAGATAATATTCTTCTTAAAGTAACTGGGAATCAAACTATAGGTTGATGTTCAATTTATACTTATAAATTAATTACACTTCTGTAATGGAAACACAAATTCAATATTAT
>SJYC01149788.1:0-10325 GCA_006408675.1 Madoqua kirkii | reverse complement strand
ACCCTCACCCTTCCACTCAAAACCCATCTTCCATCTCTATTTCCAAAATGTTAGAGGTAAGTTTCTAAGTTATCCAGGAGGAATCAAAATTTGATGGTTAAAAAAAAAAAAGAAAAAGAAAACAGGATGGAAGATGGCAGAGAAGTAGGTGGACGTGGAGTACATCTTTCTCCACAGAGGCATCAGGAATACATCTTCAGATTTTCAGACACAGAAGTACTTGCAGAACACCAGCTGGGAGCAGACAGGAGTATCTGACCACTGGAAAAGAATACATAGAACCATGCAAAATTTGGTAAGATGAAGGAACTAGGGGCAGAAACAGCAGTGTTAGTAGGGCTGGACCTGCCCTTGGTGAGTGAGGGAACTGAAGCAGGGGTCCGATCCCCACATCTGGGCAATTGTCTGGGTTAGGGGAGAAGTATCTAAGGCTGAGAATGGAGCACGGATCTGTGGCAGCTTAAATGAAATGAGGAGACAGTCCTTGTCGCAGACACATGTATCCCAGACAGGGATGCAGGTCCCCTAGAAGGCGCGTGGCTGGCTGAAGTGTGGGACTGCGGAGCAATCCCAGGGCGAAGGCTGCTGTTGACTGTGGAGAGACTGACTAAGGGGATGTAGGGCAGGAGGAAAGCCAGGCAGCCACAGAAGCAAGGTGATACTGCTGAGTCACGTGTAGGGGAGGGAGCCTTCACTGTGGCCTCTCTCTCCCCCTCACACCAACATTGGCAGCTGAACAGTGGGAAGACCAGACCATCAAATACCTGATGAGTGGAACCACAGGGTAGAATCGCACCCAGGGTGCCCCTTTAAGTGCCTGACATGCCAATCTACAGAGTAGGACCCCAGCCATGGGGGCCTCTCTATGTGCCTGACTCACCAAACAACAGAGGTGGACCCCAGGCAAGGGAGTCCTCTAAGTGCCTGAATGGGCAGAGCTATGGAGAAAGACTAGCCAAAGAGGCCGCCTTTGCCAGCTACCAAAGCTTGCAAAAAGACTCTGATAGGGCCATAACTCCTGCAGCTGAGGTAGTCTGTGTTCCTGCACACTTGGTGCCATCAAGGTCCCCGAGACCCAAGCAGCTGCACCACATTCACACTCATCCCTCACTAGGGCAGAGCTGCCACAGGCAAAGGAAAGTCCTTTGTCTATGCATGTGGGGTCATTTTGGTCATGTCCAACTCTGTGACACCATGGACTGTGGCCTGCCAGGCTTCTCTGTTAGTGGGGTTCTCCATGTAAGAATACTGGAGTGTATTGGCCAATACTGGTTGCCCTTCTAGAATACTGTATTTTCTGCTGCCCTAGCCACCAACTCCCCTGAGTACCTGGTGCTGCCAGAACTGCTGAGACCCAGGCAGCTGCAACACCTCCACATCTGGCCCTCACTGGGGCAGACCCAAGTCCTCCAGGGCAGCCTCAGGAGCAAACCCCAGTGGACGACCCACATGCAGAAGTGGAAATAAAATCACAATTGAAACCCAGGGGCAGTGTGGCTAAGGAAGAAGACCCAAAACCTTCCCACCAGCTGTACAAGCTATAAATTAAATCCGCACAACCAACTAGGCTGACTCTGTGTCTATAGAATATTTAAAAAAACATTGCGAGCTCCCACAAAAGAAAACACACTAGTTCTGATAGCTGTGGACGTTTGACAGCAAGAACATACAGGAATAAGACCAGATTAGAGTCTGAGTTGCCCCCACAGAATGTCCAGAGACCAGCAAAGTGTTGGAGGCTGTCTTAGGGAGGTGAGGTGGACTGTGACTCCCAGCAGGGGAAAGGACGCTGACAGCAGAGACTCAAGAAAAAAAATTTATTATTCTTATATTTTGACTTGTTCTGTAGTTTATTTTGGATTTTTTTTTTCTTGTTTTTCCCTTTGATTCCCCCTCTGTTGTCGATTTTATTAGCACTATGGAATCTAATTAAGCTTTTGAGTTTTTTTTCAATCAGTTTTTATTGCTGTTATAAACCTCTTCATGTACATTGACCTTTTGTGCTTCTATGGAGTTTTCCCTTTTTGTTTTTCTTCTTTTTCTTTTCTCTTCTTTTAATTTTAATTTTTAAATATTTTAAACCTATTATTATTTTTTCTATATTTATTCCTTTGTTTGCTTTTCTGACTATTCTTTCCCCCTTGCATTTAATCTTTATAATATATCTAAATCATATTTATCTACATCTATTTAAATTGCATTTCTATTCTTTCTTTCTTTTTCTCACCATATTAGTTTTGTCTTCATTGCTTTATTCCTCAGTTGGCACCTTGTTTTAGTTTTGTTTTCCAGTTTGTGCTTTAGTTAGTTTTGTTCTTAAGTGGTAGATATCTTCATATCAGACAAAGTAGAGCTTAAAATAATATTACAAGAGATAAAGAAGGACACTACATAATGATCAAGGGACCAATCCAAGAGGAAGACATAGCAATTGTAAGTATCTATGCACCCAACATAGGATTGCTTCAATACATAAGGTAAACAGTAACAGACATAAAAGGAAAAATTGACAGTAACACAATAATAGTAGGAGACTTTAACACCTGACTTATACCAATGGGCAAATCATCCAAACAGAAAATTAATAAGGAAACACAAGTCTTAAATGATACATTAGATGAGTTGGATCTAATTGATATATTCAGGACATTTCATTCAAATGCAGAAGAATACACCTTTTTAAGTGTACATTGAACATTCTACAGGATAACCACATCTTGGGTCATAAATCAAACCTCAGTAAATTTAAGAAAATTAAAATTGTATCAAGCATCTTTTCTGACCGCAACACTGTGATACTAGACATCAATTACAAGAAAAAAAAACTGTAAAAAACATAAACACATGGAGATTAAACTATGTTTCTAAACAACAAACAAGTTACTGAAGAAATCAAAAGGGAAATCTGAAAGTTCCTAGAAACAAATGAAAATGCAAACATGACAACTCAAAGCCCATGGCATGCAGCAAAAGCAGTTCTAAGAGGGAAGTTTGTAGCAATACAATCGTATCTCAAGAAACAAGAAAAACATAAATAGACAATCTAACTTTACACCTAAAACAACTGGAAAAAAATAGAACAAAAAACCCGAAGTTAGCAGGTGGAAAGAAATCATAAAGATCAGAGCAGAAATAATTGAAAAAGAGATGAAAGAAACAATAGTAAAGATTAATAAAACTAAAATATAGTTCTTTGAGAAGGTAAACAAATTGGCATACCTTTAGTCAGACTCATCAGGAAAAAAAGAGAGAAAAATCAAATCAACAAAGTTAGAAATGTAAAAGGAGGTTATAACAGACAATGCAGAAATACAAAAGATTATATGAGACTATTATGAAGAACTATATGGCAATGACATGGATAACCTGGAAGAAATGGACAGATTCTTAGAATAAGTTCAGTCTTCCAAGATGGAATCAGGAAGAAATAGAAGTTATGAACAACACAATTGCAAGCACTGAAATAAAAACTGTGATTACAAAAACTCCTAAAAAACAAAAGCCCAGGACCAGACGGCTTCACAGGTGAATTTTATCAAATATTTAGAGAAGAGCAAATGCCCATACTTATTAAAATCTTTCAAAAAATTGCAGAGGAAGGAACACTTCCAAAGTCATACTACAAGGCCAGCAACACCCTGATATCAAAATCAGACAAAGACAACACAAAAAGCTGGATGGCATCACGGACTCGATGGACGAGAGTCTGAGTGAACTCTGGGAGTTGGTGATGGACAGGGAGGCCTGGCGTGCTGCGATTCATGGGGTCGCAAAGAGTTGGACACGACTGAGCGGCTGAACTGAACTGAATCTCAGTAGATGCAGAAAAGCTTTTGACAAAATTCAGCATCCATGTGATTAAAACTCTTCAAAAAATGGGCATAGAAGGAACCTACCTCAACATAGTAAAGGCAATATGTGATAAGCCCACAGCAAGCATTATTCTCAATAGTGAAAAACTGCCAGTATTCCCCCTAAGATCAGGAACAAGAAAAGGGTATCCACTCTCACTACTATTCAGCTTAGTTTTGGAAGTCCCAGCCACAGAAATTAGAAAAGAAAAAGAAATAAAAGGAATCCAGATCAGAAACGAAGTAAAGTTCTCATTGTTTGCAGATGACATGACACTATACCTTGAAAACCCTTAAGATACTGTCAGAAAATTACTAGAGCTAATAAGTAAAATTTAAAAAAGTCACAGGATACAATATCAATACACAGAAATCACTTGCATTCCTATATACTGACAATGAAAAATCAGAAAGAGAAATTAAGGAATTAATCCCATTCACCATTGCAACAAAAGAAATAAAATATCTAGGATAAACTTACTTAAGGAGACAAAAGAACTGTATATAGAAAATTATAAGACATTGATGAAAGAAATCAAAGATGACATAAACAGAGTGTGAGATATTCCTGGGTAGGAAGAATCAATATTGTGAAAATGACTATACTACCAAATGCAATCTACAGATTCAGTGCGACCCCTATCAAATTACTAATAGCATTTTTCACAGAACTAGAACAAAAAATTTCGCCATTCATATGGAAACACAAAAGACCCCAAATAGCCAAAGCAGCCTTAAGAAAGAAGAATGGAGCTGGAGGAATCAACCTTCCTGACTTCAGATTATACTACAAAGCTACAGTCATCAAGACAGTATGGTACTGGCACAAAAGCAGAAATATAGACCAATGGAACAAGATGGAAAGCCCAGAAATAAACCTGTGCACCTATGGTTACCTTTTATTTGACAAAGGAGGCAAGAATATACAGTGGAGCAAAGACAGCCTCTTCAGTAAGTGGTGCTGGGAAATTTGACAGGTACGTGTAAAAGAATGAAATTAGAACACTTCCTAATGCCATACACAAAGCTAAACTCAACATGGATTAAAGACCCAAATGTAACAGTTTTAGAGGAAAACATAGGCAGGACACTCAGCATAAATCAAAGTAAGATCCTCTGTGCCCCACCTCCTAGTGTAATGGAAATAAAAACAAAAGTAAATAAGTAGGACCTTGTTAAAAGCTTTTGCACAACAAAGGAAACTATAAGCAAGGTGAAAAGACAATCCAAAGAATGGAAGAAAATAATAGAAAATTAAACAACTGACGAAGGATTAGTTTCCAAAACATACAAGCAGCTTATACAACTCAATACCAGAAAAACAAACAACCCAATGAAAAACTGGGAAAAATACCTAAACAGACATTTCTCCAAAGGAGACATACAGATGGCTAACAAACACGTGAAAAGATTCTCAGTATCACTCACTCATTATTAGAGAAATGCAAATCAAAACTACAATGAGATATTTCCTCACACCAGTCAGAATGGCCATCATCAAAAAGTATACAGACAAATACTGGAGAGGTGTGGAGAAAAGGGAACCATCTTGCACTGTTGGTGCAAATGTAAATTGACACAGCCACTATGAAAGATGTTATGGAGATTCCTTAAAAAAACTAGCAATAAAAGCACCATATGACCAAGCAATCCCACTCCTAGGCATATTCTCTGAGATAGCCAAAATTGAAAAAGACCCATGTACCCTGTTGTTCATTGCAGTACTATTTACAATAGCTAGAACATGGAGGCTAACTAGATGTCCATTGACAGGTGAATAGATAAAGAAATGATGGTACATACACACAATGGAATATTGTGTGTGAAGTCGCTCAGTCGTGTCCGACTCTTTACGACCCCATGGACTGTAGCCCACCAGGCTCCTCGGTTCATGGGATTCTCCAGGCAAGAATACTGGAATGAGTTGCCATTTCTTTCTCCAGGGGATCTTCCCAACCCAGGGATTGAACTCAGGTCTCCTGCATTGCAGGCAGATGCTTTAATCTATGAGCCACCATATTACTCAGCCATAAAAAGGAACACAGAGTCAGTTCTAACGAGGTGGATGAACATGGAGCCTATTATATAGAGTGAAGTAAGTCAGAAAGTGAAAGATAAATATCATATACTAATGCATATATACAGAATCTAGAAAGATGGTACCAAAGAATTTATTTGCAGGGTAGCAATGGAGAAACAGACATAGAGAACAGACTTATGGACATAGGGAAAGGGAACAGAGGGTGAGATGTGTGAAGAGTGACATGGAAACTTATATTGCCATATGTAAAATAGATAGCCAGGGGAAATTTGCTGTGTGTCTAAGGGAACTCAAACAAGGGCTCTGTATCAACCTAGAAGGGTTGATGGGGAGGGAGATGGGAAGGAGTTTCAAGAGGGAGGGCACTTCAAGAGGGAGGACACATACGTATGGCTGATTCATGTTAAGGTTTGACATAAAACAACAAAATTCTGTAAGGCAATTATCCTGCAGCTAAAAAAATAAATGAAAAGAAGTTGATGGTATTTAGTTATGTGGAATAAACTGGCTCAATTTAATTTCGCCTCTTTCCTCCACACCATCCTGAGAGCCAGCCTGGGTACAACCAATGGGCCCAGGAAAATGGCTTACTAACCAGCAAATCTTGCTTCAACGTCAACTGTACAGTAGAAATGTTTCTTTCTTTGTCCATTCTATTATACAAATTTAGTTGGTTGTCTGTATCTGTGGGTTCCACATCCACAGAGATGGCTTAGTGTATAAACTTAATGCCATAAGAATATCTAGCTTTTTGAATGAGACCTAAAACATAGAAGAGAGAATGAGAGAAAAGTGAACTTTTTGAGGTTAGGTATGATCTTTTTCTGCTATATTCCTAAATGCTAACATAGTTCTTAGCATACAATTGTCATTCATTGCATGCTTGTAGAATCACTAGATAGGTGAACAATTAAAAATGTGTCTGGCTATTCCAATCATTAAATATGAGTGCCAAATCATTTTTGAAGTCTAGGAGACATGGAACACCAGTGTGGGCTGAGAAAGTCTACATGGTGAGGTGTGGTCATCTGCTTAGCAGGCAATTAATTTTTCAACATAATTAGTTGTTTAATTGACCATTCACGTAATGTTAATGCATTTGAATTACTAATTAATCTTCATTTTATTTAAAACGTTTTGTATCTATCCTCCCAACTCTAATTTAACAGTTAAGTGGCCTTGATTTTGAAATGCAATTACCACTAAGCACACACATGTACGTACACTCCAAGTACTAACAAAGTAAAGTCAGTCGCATTGCCTTTCTAGAAGACATTTAAAAAATTAGATTGGATCTCATGTCACAGAATATTATTAAAAATCACAGGTTATTAAAATTTTTAACCTTTTCTGGATCAAGGATTGCCAATTTTTTTTTCAATAAAGAGACAGACAGTAATTATTTTCAGTGTCTATAGTCTATAGTATCTCTGTCCCAACAACTTTATAAGTAAATTAAGCCACAATGCTATTTTCCACTAAATCTGTACTTAACAAAAATACGAAGTGGGGTGAATTTACCCTGTGGGTCATACTATTTGGCAACCCCAGCTCTCGACTTATTTGTGTGATGAATTTATCTGTTGTCAAATCATACATGCCCTTACTTTTAATTTTGTCTTCCTTTATTGATGAGTTCCTTTATTCTCTGCATCTTTAAATATATATGGTCTTTTGATTTTAAAGTTCTTTTGGCTTAAAAATGATATTTTAACTAAAATAACTCCTTTCAAATCTGCAGACTTCCTCTTCTTCCATTATTTGTTATTACCTAACAAATGTCAGATTTTAATTGCCTAGAACCTTCTGAAAGTTAGCAGCCCTGGTTTTATAGACTTCTTGTACCTAATGTGATAAGAATTCCCTTAGTTCTTTTTAAGGTGTATTTTTAAACTAAAAATTTTAAGTTAAGATGTAACATACATACAGAAATATGCACAAGTAAGAATTGTACAGCTTGAAGAATTTTTACAGAAATATTTTTGTTTCTAAATCTCCTTACCTAAGTACTTTAGAAACAGTGAGAGATGTTAGGAGCACAGACTTGGGAACCAGATTCTGGGTTCAAATCCCAGATCTACGAGTTACTAAGTCAGTGACCTTGGGCAAATTATTCAATCTGTCTGTGATTTGGTCTTCTGACCTGTAATACAGGAATGGCATTGCTACCTATTTCATAAGTTATTTTTCCCCAGCTTTTCTGAGATTTACTTGACATAGAACACTATGCAAGTTTAAGGTGTATAATGAGTTGATATGATACACACTGATGTTGCCAAATGATTACTAGAGTAGCATTAGTTAACATATCTATCACCTCACATAATTACAGTTTCCTTTTTGTGGTGAGAACGTGTAAGATTCTTAATAGCTTTCAACTGTACAATACAGTACTGTTAACTGTAAGCACCATGCTGTGTATTAGATCCTCAGTATTTATTTATCCTGTAACTGGAAGTTTATAAACTTTAATCAATATCTCCCTATTTTCCCCAACCCCAGCCCTTGGCAACCCTCATTCTATTCTTTCTTTCCAGGAGTTTGGCTTCTTTAGAGTTCACATATATATGAGATCATATAGTACTTGTCTTTTTCTGTCTGGCTTATGTCACCCAGCATAATAGCCTATGGGTTCATCCCTCTTGTTGCAAGTGGGAGACTTTCCTTTGTCACGGTTGAATATTCTTACCTATGTGTGTATATGCACGCAAACATAGGTTTTATACACACACACACACACACACACACACACATACATATGTACCATATATTCTTTATCCATTCTTCCATAGTTGAATACTTACAGTTTCCATACCTTGGCTATTGTGAGCAATGCTAAGTGAACAATTGTTCAGCCACTAAGTTGTGTCTGACTCTTTGCAACCCCATGGATTGTCGCATGCCAGGCTTCCCTGTTCTTCACTATTTCCCAGAGTTTGCTCAGACTCATGTTGATGATGTTATCCAACCATCTCATCCTCTGTTGCTCCCTTCTCCTCCTGTCCTCGATCTTTCCCAGCATCAGGGTCTTTTCCAGGGATCAGCTCTTCAAATCAGGTGGCCAACGTATTGGTGCTTTAGCTTCAGCATCAGTCCTTCCAGTGAATATTCAGGGTTGATTTCCTTTAGGATTAACTGGTTTAATCTCCTTGCAGTCCAAGGGACTCTTACAAGTCTTCTCTAGCACCACCGTTTGAAAGCATTGATTTTCTGGCACTCAGCCTTCTTTATGGTCCAACTCACAGCTGTACATCACTACTGGAAAAACCATAGGTTTTACTAGACAGACCTTTGTCAGCAAAGTGATGTTTCTGTGTTTTACAACCCTGTCTAGTTTTGTTCATTTGCAGTGAACATAGGAGTACAAATAGCTCTTTGAGATCCTGATTTCATTTCCATAACATATATTCCTAAAGTGGGATTGCTGGGTCATATATTGGTTCTATTTTTAACTTTTTGAGGAAACTATATACTGCTTTTCATAATGGCTGTACCATTTTACATTCTCACCAACAGTGCACAAAGATTGCTTTTTCTCTGTATTCTCACCAACATTTGTTATCTCTTGGTCTTTTTGGTGATAGCCTTTCTAACAGGAGTGAATTCGTATCTCATTGTGGTTTTGATTTGCATTTTTCTGACAACTAGTAAAATTGAATACTTTTTCGTGTATCTGTTGGCTGTTTTTATGTCTTCTTTGGAAAAAATGGTCATTCAGTACTTATACTCATTTTTAAATCAGATTGTTTGGCTTTTTACTATTGAGTTGCATGAATTTCTTTTATATTTTTGATATTAACCCCTTATCTGATATATGACTTGCAAATGTTTTCTACCATTTTTTAGAAACGACAACATTTTTGCCATTTCATTTTGTTCATTTTTTTGCTATGCAAAAGTAAAATATTTTTTTAGTTTGATGAAGTCCCATATACTTACTTTTTCCTTTGTTGCTTATAATGTCGACTCATGTTCCTTCTATATTCCAATTTGTCGAGTGTTTTTTATCTTCAAATGGTGTTGTATTTTGCCTAAAGGTTTTTCTACATTTACTGAGATGATTATATATTTTTTGTTCTATGAATATAGTGCATTACATTTATTGATTCACCTATGTTGAACTACCTCTGTGCCCCAGGGATAAATTCAGTTGATCATGACATATAATCCTTTTTATGTGTCATATAATGTTCATTCAGAGATTTTACATCTACATTTATTAAGAATATTGACATAGCTTTCCTTTCTTGTAACATCCTTATCTGACTTAAGTTAGTGTAATGCTGGCCTTGTGAAATGAATTTGGAAATGTTGCCTCCTTTTTAACTTTTTGAAATAGCTTAAGATTTGGTTCTGTTTCCACTGTAAAGAAAATTTTATTTTATTTTTAATTTTATTTTTACTTTATTCTACTTTACAATACTGTATTGGTT
>SJYC01149787.1:0-16632 GCA_006408675.1 Madoqua kirkii | reverse complement strand
AATAAAAACCAGTCACTTAAAGTGATTGTAAATTCTATGAGAACAGCTGGGCAGAGAAAGCTCAGTAAATAGTAAGTGATTGATTTGAGTACTTAAGAAACAAAAATGGTACAGATTAATTTTTAAATTTATAATAGTGCAGAAGTTTAAAAGAAGTAGTTGTTCTGAAGAATAGAGAATGTGGTTGGTACAAAATAACATTGAACAAGTTGTATACTCTGTGCATAAATACTGCTTTCATGCTCTTTTAGAAGCTAAATGTATTGAATTTCTTTTGGAAAGTGTGGCATGAAGTTGTTGACAAGTTAATTTCCAATTTCAGTTATTTTTCTTAAATCCACTAATTTAATATTGTTCACAAACTTGGGTCATTTGATGTTTATTCCTTTGTCATGGATATTAGTTTTCTGTGACTACTATAACAAATTACCATACTTGGTATCTTAAAACAATACAAATTTATCAACTTTAAGTTGTTTGGACTTCTAGAGGTCAGAAGTTCAAATGAGTCTCACTGGACTAAAATCAAGATGAGGGTAGGGCTGCATTCTCTCTGGAGGTTCTAGGAGGACATGTTTTCTTACCTTTTCAAACTTGCCCACATTATTTGACTCTAGTCCTCATGTACAAACTTGCAATGGCCATTCAAGTCTTTGTCACACTGTGTAATTCTGACACTGAATATTCTGCCCTCTTTTTCATTTTTAAGGACCTTGTGATTAAATGGGCCAGTGTAGATATTCCAGGATAATATGCTTGTTTAAAGGTCAGCTGATTAACACCTTAATTCCACCTGTACAGTAAATTCCTCTTTGCAGTGTAAACTAACATTCATAGGCTCTGAAGATTAGGACACAGCCATTTCTTGGGGGGGCTCATATTCTGCCTAAAACATCATTTTTATTGCAAAAGGAACTACAGATTGCAGTGGATTAGGAAATTCAGAGAGGTGATAAATGTTTTACTAGGATCACATTCTCTAAATCAGCAATTTGTATATATATTTTACATTTTACCCTCAAGGGAGAAAAATACCTTTCTGATTGTGGAGCAAAAAGCAACTGAAATACAAGAGCTGATTATTTAAAAGATATTAAATCTACTTTGATATATAAGATTTTTAAATGTGTTTGGAAATGTTGACATCTCCAAATTTACAATCCTAAACTCTAGAATTAATATTAGTAATGATTCCTCGATTGCTGCCCCTTTTTAAACAATTTATAGTATAAATTTTACTATACCTTTTACATACCTTTTACTATTTATGCTAAAAAGTAGATGCTTGTCCTTGAAATAAAAGGGTCATTCAAATGAGTATTTACTTTTTCTGCATTACATTTTGCTGGCAAAGAATTCTTATAGAACTTTGTATCTGAGTTCAGAGTCTTATCTTCTCTAATAACTGGTTGTTCCTGCAGGAAGTTCTCTGGGTCAGCTATAGCTTGGCTCCTTCAGCAACATCACAAGTGTGAATTACAAGTCAGTACCTCTGCAAGTTACTGTGTAGTCTGAGGGAAGGCGATGTTAGGCACCACCTCCCCCACTAGAGTTCTCTCTTGCTAGAATTTAAGAGATGAAAACCTCCATTCCATTCACTTAATTCATGAATGGAAAGGCTGCTCTTGGAAACCACTTACTTTCTTGAGTGAATTTAAAGTTTTGTTTATAATAAACTTGGCGGTAAAAGGATGAACATGAGGGGACATACACTAAATTAGCAGTCATTGAACCTGTCGCAGTTGTCCCTAAATCACTTGCTTTATTTTTGTTTCACTTTCTTAGTTTGCAAAATAGAAAGATTGATGACTTGCACTTCAACTTACCATCTAGTTTCAAATTTTTGATTTAGAGGCCAATTTTCTTGACTTAATTCTACTCAGTCTCAAGAAATTGACACTTATGGTCGTAGTTACCTTAATAGTTCCTTACTATTGACCATATGACATTTGTATGCTCAGTCGCTTTCAGTCAGTTCAGTTCAGTTCAGTCGCTCAGTCATGTTCGACTCTTTGCAACCCCATGAATCGCAGCACGCCAGGCCTCCCTGTCCATCACCAACTCCCGGAGTTCACTCAGATTCATGTCCATCGAGTCAGTGATGCCATCCAGCAATCTCATCCTGTTGTTCCCTTCTCCTGCCCCCAATCCCTCCCAACATCAGTCTTTTCTAATGAGTCAACTCTTCACATGAGGTGGCCAAAGTACTGGAGTTTCAGCTTTAGCATCATTCCTTCCAAAGAAATCCCAGGCCTGATCTCCTTCAGAATGGACTGGTTGGATCTCCTTGCAGTCCAAGGGACTCTCAAGAGTCTTCTCCAACACCACAGTTCAAAAGCATCAATTCTTCAGCGCTCAGCTTTCTTCACAGTCCGACTCTCACATCCATTCATGACTACTGGAAAAACCATAGCCTTGACTAGATGGATCTTTGTTGGCAAAGTAATGTCTCTGCTTTTGAATATGCTATCTAGGTTAGTTATAACTTTTCTTCTAAGGAGTGTCTTTTAATTTCATGGCTGCAGTCACCATCAGCAGTGATTTTGGAGCCCCCCAAAATAAAGTCTGACACTGTTTCCACTGATTCCCCGTCTATTTCCCATGAAGTGATCGTGTCTAACTCTTAGCAGCGCTATGGACTGTCACTCATCAGGCTCCTCTGTCCATGGGATTCTCAAGAATATTTTTCAGGCAAAAATATTGGAGTGCATTGCCATTTCCTCCTCCAGGTAATCTTTCCAACCCAGAGATCAAACCTGTGTTTCTTGTATCGCAGGCAGATTTTTTTACCACTGAGTCACCAGGGAAATCCATATGGCACTTACTAATTGCCAGTTGGAATGATGACCATCTCCTTAAAAACCAGTCTTCTAGGAGATTTTCTTCGCCAGTAAAGAAAATCCTGAGCACACAGTCTGTGACCTCTGTTTTGAGTGATGGTCTTCTTGTAGTTTCATGCAAAGAAACAAGGAAACCTTTCTTTGCACTGATAGTTTCAAATGCATGGACTATGGCGTGGGAAATCCCTGACTTGTCAGCTTTCTTGGAGCAAGAAAGTTTCCCATGAAACTGGTATCTACTTCTCGCATTTATGTTGTCTGTCCCAAGACTTTAAATTCTTTTCTATCTGTAGATTCTAGGCATTCCTTTTATTTTTCTTTTGTGTATAAAAACAGCCACTACTTATTTTGAACCAAGAGCATCCTTTCTTCACAGATCTGATTGATTGGTGGAGCGCAAACATCCTTCAGAGTAATCACACATTTATTCACTTATTTCTTCAATGCCTTCCTAACCCCTTTGTGCCATTTGCTCTCTCACAGTGCTTCAGCCAAATTGATTTCTACTTAGTACCTCAATCATGCAAAGCTGCTTTTCACCTTGAAGTTTTACCCTGTACTGTAAGGCTGACTCCTCACCAGAAATGCTGCTACCTTAGAAAGGGATGCTCCAACAGTTTTATGCAGGTTAATTTATCTCTATCCCTGCTTTCTATATTACTTTTCACCTTTGAGAAGTATTCCATTAGTTCATGAGAAGATCTGCCACACTGGCATCTAATACTTGAACACTCTATCAGGGAAACAGGGTTAGTCTGTCTGATTTCCCAAGTCTCAGTCCTTTAAAGTTATCGCTGAACAAGGAGTTATCTGTTCCACTTAAAGCCTGCCCAGGATCTTCATGACTGTAAACAGTTTCTCATCTTTTCCTCTTTCTATCTTCACTGACTTTGACCTCCCTCTCCTTCTTTTCCCAAATTAGCTTCATAAGCTTTGAGAGAACACTGGACATGCATGTCAATAATCTATTTTAGCTAGGTCTCTGAAGATTCTTCCCCCAGGACAAGTCCAGGATTCCCTGTATTTTTATGCTTTCCTGATTTACATAAAAGGCCGAAGAGCACAATCATTTTTTTATTCTATTAAATGAGCTTCCTTCTTTGATGTCATGCCCAAGTTCTTTAGGGAGGGATGTCAGGTTACAAGATGTGGGCCATTCTTAAACAACATTTTTTTTTTCTTTTTTTAAGAAGAGGTTAAGTATAAAATAAAAACTAAATTTAAATTTTTTTTAAAACATAAAAATGATTCAGTTTTTTGAAAAAAAAATAGAGTATCTGAGGTGGTGTTTAGTGTCACTTTCTAGATGTGCCTTTTTCATGAGAGGTCTCTGGAGGCTGCAGAGGACTCAGCAAGCTCTATCAAGGCTGCACTCTTGCTCTTCTGCTTGAACTGCTAGCCAAGCACTTTATGTCTGCAAAGGGCTTTACAGAAGAGGCTGGGAAGTCCTCATTTTCATCCCCATCTCAGTTTTCTGGTATTTCCCCAGTCTGTACTGATCTCTCAGAATCCTCATCAAAATTCTTCCATCTGTCCTTGAAGACATCATGACCATTATTCTGAAAACTCATTGAGTCTATTTCTAAGAATGATAGTTACCTGTGTATAGACAGATATGCTCCACAATAGAATTAATGGCAATCCAAGGTTGTAGCTTCCCACATAGCTCAGTGATAAAGAATCTGCCTAACAGTGCAGCAAACACAAGAGACATGAGTCCGACCCTTGGGTTGGGAAGATCCCTGAAGTAGAAAATGGCAACCTACTCCAGTATTCTTGCCTGGAGAATTCCATGAACAGAAGTCTGGCAGGCTACAGTCCATGGGGTCTCAAGAGATGGATAAGACTGAGCACACACACACACACACACACACACACACACACAGGATTGTATCTGACATCTTATCAAGTTCTGAGCATTTAATTGTCTTATAGAACAAACCTGAAATTGGTGGGGCACATACGCATGGACTTGTTTGTCTTCTTTCTCCCTGTCACCATGGTGGCTCAGACAGTAAAGAATCTGCTGTAATACAGGAGACCTGAGTTCAATCCCTGGGAAGATGCCCTGGAGAAGGAAATGGCAACCCACTCCAGTGTTTTTGCCTAGAGAATTCCATGTACAGAGGAGGCTGGTGGACTGCAGCCCGTGGGATTGCAAAGAGTTGGGCATGAGTTAGTGGCTAGAACTTTCTTGTTCCTTCATCATGGGAAAAAAAGTCTAGTTTGATCTAGAACAATTTAGAATTCACTCTCATTTCTGATCTAAAACCCTCTTTTCTCTTCCTCCTGACTGATCAGCCTAAACTGTATTTGTGGGTCAGATGGGAATAGCTCTAATCTTGAGACATTGACTCTTTCCTCTTACATTAGGTTATCAGATTTAGAAAACAAACAAACAAATAAAAAAAAACTACAACAATAAAAAGCAAAGCAAGATTCCACAATAAATTCATATTTTAGAAAAACTATTTACCTAGACAGCATATTAAAAAGCAGAGATATTACTTTTCCCACAAAGGTCCGTCTAGTCAAGGTTATGGTTTTTCCAGTAGTCATGTATGGATGTGAGAGTTGGACTATAAAGACAACTGAGTGCTGAAGAATTGATGCTTTTGGACTGTGGTGTTGGGAAAACTCTTGAGAGTCCCTTGGACTGCAAAGAGATCCAACTAGTCTATCCTAAAGGAGATAGGTCCTGAGTGTTCATTGGAAGAACTGATGTTGAAGCTGAAATTCCAATACTTTGGCCACCTGATGTGAAGAACTGACTTACTGGAAAAGACCCTGATGCTGGGAAAGATTGAAGGCAGGAGAAGAAGGGGACGACAGAAGATGAGATGGTTGGATGGCATCACCAATTCAATGGACATGAGTTTGAGTAAACTCTGGAAGTTGATGATGGGCAGGGAGGCCTGCATTCCATGGGGTCACAAAGAGTCAGACACAACTGAGCGACTGAACTGAACTGATTTTATTATAAATATATGCCAAATATTCCATGGCACATATTTACACTGATGTGTTTTGTTTTTGTTTTTGTTTTTTTTTGCTGCTGTTGATTGAAATTTCAAATCTAACTGTGCATCCTGCATTTTATCTGGTAACCCTGCTCTAACAGCCTTGGATCCTCCAAGGCATTGGAGCTTGGAAAAGAGGAAAGGAAAAAGAAAAATGTCTTGTGTAACTGAGCACAGGATACTAAGTCGTTCCCTCTTGACTGATTCTCTGAGTCTTGCTTTGCTGCCTTGAGTGGCAGGAGCTCAAATGGGGGCCATCTCATGGGGCACGTGCATACTCAGGAGGCTCTGCAGGTGACCACCTCATGCTCAGTTCCCTGACCTATGAGACTGTCTTCCTGTTTGACCTCTTCTGAGTCCCCTCAGCTCCTATCTCTGGCAGGAAACCCCACAGCATAGAGGGAAGGTCAGCAAGTTCTTTGAATAAGCGGAAGTCCAAAGTTATTTGAGAGTCTTGTTCCCCTTTTGGTTGACATCTAATTTTTTTGAGTGGTTTTCTTGAAACCCCCGTCACATAGTTTGTGTAGATATGTTGGTTTGAATGAAAATAAGAAATAGATAAGCACATTCCAAATGGGTCAAAATAAGGAGTGTTTAAAAAAAATTTAAGGGACAAAGAGACTATTTACTTCCTAGTTAAGGCTGACTGATATTCCACTGTATGTGTATCCATTTATCTATGGATGGACTTGGGTTGCTGCTCTATTTTAGCTTTGTGAACAATTCTTCTGCATGCCTATTTAGAAGTAGAACTAGTAGAGCATATGGGAATTGTATTTTTTTTTAAGAACTATCATACTTCTCTGTTGACTCAGATGGTAAAGAATCTGCTTGTAATGAAGGAGACTCAGGTTCATTCACTGGTTCAGGAAGATCACTTGGAGAAGGGAATGACTACCCACTCCAGTATTCTTGCGTGGAGAATTCCATGGAAAGAGGAGCCTAGCAAGCTACATTCCATAGGGTAACAAAACAGTCAGACATGACTGAGCAACTAACACTTTCTCTTCTTATACTCTTTATCCACAGTGGCTGCACCATTTCATATTCCTACCAATAGTGCACTGCTTCTGCTACTGCTGCAAAGTTGCTTCAGTTGTGTCCGACTCTGTGTGACCCCATAGACGGCAGCCCACCAGGCTCCCCCGTCCCTGGGATTCTCCAGGCAAGAACACTGGGGTGGGTTGCCATTTCCTTCTCCAATTCATAAAAGTGAAAAGTGAAAGTGAAGTCACTCAGTCATGTCCAACTCTTCATGACTCCCTGGACTGCAGCCTACCAGGCTCCTCCATTCATGGGACTCCCCAGGCAAGAGTACTGGAGTGGGCTGCTATTAGAGTTTGAATTTCTCCAAAGCTTCATCTGTGTTGTTATTTTTTAAAAAATCCTAGTGGGTTATGATGTGATATCTCATTGTGGTTTTGATTTGTATTTTGTTAATGATAAGTGATGTTGAACATTTTCTCATGTGCCTGTTGGTCATTTGTATATCTTCTTCGTAAAGTGAAGTGAAGTCACTCAGTCACGTCCGACTCTTTGTGACCCCATGAACTGTAGCCTACCGGACTCTTCCATCCATGGGATTTTCCAGGCAAGAATACTGGACTGGGTTGCCATTTCCTTCTCCAGGGGAACTTCCAGACCCAGGGATCAAACCCAGGTCTCCTGCATTGCAGGCAGACGCTTTATTGTCTGAGCCAAAAGGGAAGCCCATTTGTATGTCTTCTTTGTAGAAATGTCTATTCAAGTCTTTTGGCATTAAATAATCAGATTGTGTTTCTGTTGGTGAGTTTTACTAGTTCTCTATATATTATGGATATTAACCTTTAATCAGATACATAATTTATAAATATTTCCTCCCATTCTGTGGGTTGTCTTTTTAAAGGCAGAAAGTGGATTAGTGTTTGCCAGGGACTGGGAGGAGGGAAGAATGGGAGTTATTGTTCAATGGGTACAGAGTTTTAATTCTGCAGGATAAAGAATTCTGGGAACGGACAGTGGTGATGCTTGTACAACAGTATTTATATACTTAACACCACTGAACTGTACACTTACAAGTGGTTAACATAGTGTTGAACATTTTGCCACAAAAACTGGAGGAATAAAAAAACTCACCTGGGAAAGTCTATGAATGAGAAAGTGAAAATCTAACTTGTGATAATGTAATCAAAGTAAAACAGTAAAATTTGTTCATTAAAAAAGGACTCTCTCAAAAGGTGTGGGAAGGATATAGGAGTCTCATAAAGGAGAATTCAGTACCCTTGGACTCTTACAGCTCTTGGTAACAGCTCTCCTTTCTCTCTGCCATATCATGCCAATTCTCCCCAGTAGTGGTGCCCAAGGACAGCCAGAGAGCATGGGAAGCCATTGGTGCTGCCCAGGCAGGCTGCCTCTCAGAGTGGGGACACGTAGAGAAGGCTTGAGAGGTGGGCCTGCCATGACATTCTCTCCCTAGACTAATGACTCTTGATTCTTATAAACTCTTTTTGAATGTGGTGGTCTGCTTTTATGGAAGGCTGGAGTAGGGTGTGTAATGTTTGGAATAGCAGCCATAACACAGTAGATTCTGTGGCGATATGTCGGTTGGTCATCTCTAGAGTGCCTGTGAATTCAGCACCAATAATCCTCAGCTTTGGGATTATATAGCAATGTCAAACCACTGGCAGGGCCTGTTTAGCATCCTGATTCAAATACAAATGAGGGAAAATTATTAATGCACCTCATAGGAGAAGGAAGGCATAGATTTCAATGAGCCTTTAGCTTATATAATATTGTAGAAACTCTTGAAGGAAAGGATATAACAGTATGAGTCCAGGGCTTGCTGGGTGGCTCAGACAGTAAAGAATCTGCCTGCAGTGTGGGGGACCTGGGTTAGATCCCTGAGTTAGAAGATCCCCTAGAGAAGAGAATGGCTCCCCACTTGAATATTCTCGCCTGAAGAATTCCATGGACAGAGGAGCCTTGTGGGTTACAGTCCATAGAGTCACAAAAGCTGGACATGACTGAGTGACTAAGCACACACAGTATGAATACAAATTTAGTTATAAAAGAAGCTATTGATACAGAATTGGGAAATCACAACATATTACCAACCTAGATAACATATTGAAAAGCAGAGATGTTACTTTACCAATAAAGGTTCGTCTAGTCAACGCTTTGGTTTTTCCAGTGGTCATGTATGGATGTGAGAGTTGGACTGTAAAGAAAGCTGAGCACTGAAGAATTGATGCTTTTGAACTGTCGTGTTGGAGAAGACTGCAAGGAGATCCAACCAGTCCATTCTGAAGGAGATCAGTCCTGGGTGTTCATTGGAAGTGCTGAAGCTGAAACTCCAGTACTTTGGCCACCTCATGCGAAGACTTGACTCATTGGAAAAGACTCTGATGCTGGAAGGGATTGGGGGCAGGAGGAGAAGGGGATGATGGAGGATGAGATGGCTGGATGGCATCACCAACTCAATGGATGTGAATCTGTGTGAACCCCGGGAGTTCGTGATGGACAGGGAGGCCTGGGCATGCTGCAAATCATGGAGTCGCAAAGAGTCAGACATGACTGAGCAACTGAACTGAACTGAACTGAATGCTGAAAACACCAAAAAAAAAAAAAAAAAAAACCACCAAAAAACCAAAAAACCCCACACCACTAAAATACTTTCTTCTTCCATATTTTGGCGGAATATTCTCTGAACACCTTTACACATAAGAAGGATTTTATAACATTTTCTGTAAAGTATACGAAGATAATTTCATCCTTCCTCTAGGATATCTGATTAAAATTTGTTTTTATTGATGTTTTCACCACTTACTATTGATTCTATAATGTCAATTTTGGGGACTGTGATATTTAAGAAAATTGCTATAGTGTATTTGTAATTGCGTATATTTATTTATAAAGTGTATTTTTGATAGCCAATCCTTTTGACTTGATGTCAATGTCAATCACTTTCTTTGCTTACAGTTTTAACTTCTGTAATGATTGGAACACTTTCCCACAACCTAGCTTCTGGCTCTGTACACTTCACATCTCACTTCCCTCCCCACATGGTCTGGTTCCAGGTGCTATAGGATTTTCTCCCACTGAGAGCTGATCTCTGGATTGCGTCATGTAATTGAGAGTATCAGTATGGTAACCTGTTCCTGGAAGCCTCACCCAGCTGGCAGTAACATAACCACACACATACGTGACTGAGAATCATAGGAAAATGCCTCATTAAACTCAATATGGGGCTTCCCTGGGGGTTTCAGTTCAGTTCAGTCGCTCAGTTGTGTCCAACTTTGGCGACCCCGTGAATTGCAGGACGCCAGGCCTCCCTGATCATCACCAACTCCCGAAGTTCACTCAAACTCATGTCGAGTCACGTTGAGTCGGTGATGCCATCCAACCATCTCATCCTCTGTCGTCCCTTTCTTCTCCTGCCCTCAACCCCTCCCAGCATCAGGGTCTTTTCCAATGAGTCAACTCTTCACATCAGGTGGCCAAAGGAGTTTCAGCCTCAGCATCAGTCCTTCCATGAACACCCAGGACTGATCTTCTTTAGGATGGACTAGATGGTAAAAAATCTGCCTGCAATGCAGAAGACCCATGATTGATCCTTGGGTCAAAAAAATCCCCTGGAGAAGAGAATGGCTACCCACTCCAATAGTCTTACCTGGGAAATTCCATGGACAGAGAGCCTAGTGGGCTATAGTCCATGGGGTCACAAAGATTTGGACACACCTGAGCAACTTACACTAACTAAACTCAATATAAATGTATCATTGACTCAACTTCTGCTTTACTGGATCCCAAGCATGCCTGCAACCATTCCAACTGGAGCAGAGGTTGGGATGGAGTTGGTAGTCTTTAGTTGGTTGTCCAACATAAAACATTGTATGTTTGCTAAATTTATGAAACTTCATGACTATTTGAAAACTTCCTTAAACTCTTAAGTGCATTGATATTCCTTAAAACTTAACCTAATTTGCTTTGTAGTAAACCCATCTTTGCTTCCTGGAACACACAGGGTGCTGCCTGTGTCACTGGCAGTGGGTAGGTTCTCCTCTGATGGTCAGGTCCTCCTATTAAATCCAGCATCCTATGCTGTCTCCTTCAGCCTTTGTAAAACATGCTGTCTCAGGGTATGAGCATCTGTGAATATGGGTCCTTTTGGTTGCCCTTTCTCAGTCCCAAGAAGCTTTAGTAGATACTTAGACACAGTTGTAAATTTTGTTTTTTTCTCCAGGAGAGATTTCAGCTTTCAGGAAAACCAACAGGTACAATTCAATAGTTGGGGTTATATTATACCTATAAATTAAAAATTTTGATCTCTGCTTTCTGTTGGCTGGGAAACCCAGAAACATGGTTAACTCTGGAAAGCCACAAAATTGTTAGGACCAGGATACCTGGGACAGTCTCTTTGCTCACTTGATAAGACATCAGTAATACCCTTAGAATAATACTGGTCAGTCGCTCAGTTGTGTCCGACTCTTTGCGACCCCATGAATCGCAGCACGCCAGGCCTCCCTGTTCATTACCAACTCCCGGAGTTCACTCAGACTCACGTCCATCGAGTCAGTGATGGCATCCAGCCATCTCATCCTCTGTTGTCCCCTTCTCCTCCTGCCCCCAATCCCTCCCAGCATTATTTATATACTAAAAATCTTTATATTCATTTTGCTTTTAGTCATCCACATGAAGAATTAAATCTTTACATCACTTCTGCCCTATTGACAATTTATTGTCAAGGTATTTGAAAGAACTGATAATGCTTGTAGTTTTAAATATGGTCAGCATTTGAGGAATCTCAGGTTAAAATTCTTTGTCTTCTCTCTGCCACGTTATGGGTGGAATACCAAAGTCGAAAAGTCATCTTTCAAAGTCTGGGAATAAAATATTCCTCATCACATTGAAGTCTGCTGCTGCCTGTTTGGAATTTTTGTTATTGAATGCAAGTTCATGTTCCTGATACACAGTGAGGCCAAACAAACCAAAATATGTGAAATAGAGAAAGGTTTATTGCAGGGTCATGCAAGGAGATGAGGGAAGGGATCATGCCTCCCAAATCCCAGACTTCCCAAAAAGTTTCAGCAAAGCACTTTTAAAGGCAAGGTGAGGGAGGGGGCATGGTTATATGTTGCAAACTTTTTGGTGTCACAATCCCATCGCTCTTAAAGTTGTCCACCTATGGCAGCTCACAATGTTCCTACAAACCTCCAACTAAACAAAAGGTATTCTCTGTTTTGCAACTTTTATCTCTGTATGAATGGGCACTTGAAGGTTAGAGCCTTGAGAATAGGCTGGCCTGTATATCTTTGGCTACAGACAACGTTCTTTTGCAAAAGGTGCACAGCCAGCGTGACTAAGCACAGGCAACAGAGCAGAAAGATTAAATCGGAAGGAATACATCTAACAAGAAGTCAGATTTGTTCTTCCCTATCACACTCTTGAATTTGTAACTTAAATAGAAATCGTATATTTGTGTCTATGGAAATATAGATGTTTGTGACACATATGTACATAGTTTCATTTTTTAAGCATTTTAACAAAAACAGTATCTATTATGTCTCTACCAACAGTGAACAGTCTTCCCTTACAACTGAACCTACCAGTCTTCAGGTATTTAAGTAGGGACCAAAGTTAGATAACAAATACTTCAATTAGGATTTAGGAAACTGATGCATGGAAAATGAAATCTTTATGACTTCCCTATCAGGTTGAGCTCAGTTTCTTTCTTTTGTTGTCACAGAAAAGAACAAAAGATGCTGCTAGTTGAAAGCAAGGAGAGCAATTTGCACAGCAAATACTCAGGGTGTATAATAATAACTAATTAACCTATAATATAGGGTTGTGGCAACCAACTAAGGTGAAGTACGTTAAAACATTTTGGAAAATGTAAAAGACTATAGCCAAGCATAATTATGTTTATGTTTTACAATTATTTTTCTTTTAAAATATAAATATTGCCCAATAATCTATACATAATAGGAGTTTTTATTTTAAAAATTCACAAAGTCTTAGATAGTTTTTGAAAATTCTGTTACAGACTTCCTGGTTTTAAATGTTCCCATTAAATTGAATCTAGTTTTCTAAAAAATAGTTTACTTTGGAGCAATGCAGATTTTAGCAAATAGTATGCTTAGAGATAGTTCTAACTAGGAAAAGATCATGTTGATTCTTTGTGACCCTATGGACTGTAGCCCACCAGGCTTCTCTGTTCATGGGATTGTCCAGCCAAGGATACTGGAGTGGGCTGTGATTTCCTCCTGCAGGGCATCTTCCCGACCCCGGATCACACCCACTTCTCCATCTCCTGCATTACGGGCGGATTCTTTACCACTGAGCCCCCAGCAAAGCCTATAACCCTGGGTAGCCTTGAGTAAATCCAGTGGAATGTGACACAGGATAAAGATTTACTTCAACACAGCATTCGTTTATGTTTTACCTTTCTTCTCCTTAGTCTTTCCTGCCTATCTGTTACATCAACAATGAGATTTTCCCACAAATTTCTATTAAAAACCTTTTTCCCCATTCAGTTGAGAAAATGATCACAGATATACTTCCTGACTCCATTTGCCAGCAGACATTACTTTGATGTTCTGAAGAGATTCCACAGAGTTCCTATCAGAGGAGGAAAACAAAACAAAACAAAACAAAACAAAAAAACACATCATTTCAGATTACTGTAAATGCTTGTCTGTGCTTTGCAAGTCTGCAAATTGTCAAACCTTGTGTTTAGTTTACAGATTTTGAATAAAAAATTTAAATTACACATGATGTATTAATGTTTGATTGTGTTACTTACAATTAATATATATTCAAGTCTGTGTGGATATGTACATAAGCAATAAATACCCACTTGCATATTTTTAATTGTTAGACCATAAAAGGTTGCACTTTTGTCTTACTGTTTTATGATGTTATATCCCAGTAGTAACACAAAGATGTAGTCTATAAACAAAGTACTTATTACATTATCTGAATTGTGAAAATATAACATTTTACTTAAAAGAGCTGCAGTCTAACACCTGTAAATAGTTTTTAAACCATTAAAAAAAAATAACAACCAAAGTTACTCTGACAACTGAAGATCAAGGGTACATATCAAACTGTAAAACAGACCTAACATCTGAATTTTCATTCTAGCAAGACACAGCCTGTATTTCAGTTTAAGTTGCTTCTAATTGATTTAGCAGGCTTGACACTGAATAGCACGTAATACCAACAGTTTGATGAAGTGTGGCCTATCCTGAGGTCACTGGGTAACCATAAAAAATTTGTACTGAATCCTAAGTCTAAGACTTTAAAGTTGAACAGTAATATTCACAAATATATTCAAAAGTAAAGTTTCCAGTTGCTATGCACTTTTGAGTTGTACTTTGTTGAGAAGAATGTTCTGTGCAACAAACAGCAATATTAGGGACAGAAGCAAGGAACATTCATAATAGGAAATATTGAATTATTATGGTGCAGAAATAATTTTGCATTTCATTAATTAATCCAAAGTTCCTTTATTTGAGAATGGGGAGACGAGTTAGATAATTGTGTTGCTTCTTCCTAGCCCTGACAGTCTAGATAAACAATAAAGATCAAGACGTTAAAGAGAAACACAGTAGAGGGCCAAATGGAGGTTTTCTTTTGATACTCCATAACTTGGACCTTTTTTTCTGGCTTTCTCTTTCAAATCATGTTTTTTTCCCAATATAAGTATCCTAAAAAGGAATCATCAATCTTACACCAAGCAAAAGCTTAGTGATGAGATAACCAGAACAAATCCAGAAAGATAGCTGATGTGTTTATAGCAATACCGTCCTTGTTCATTTTACTTTGAGTGTTGCTGGCAAATTCCTTAGCAAAACAACCTCTGAGTCTGTTTTAAAGTGATTTAGAAGGGAAGCGCAAAAAATAATTTGATTTCCACTCTCCCTGATCTGTTCCCTCTCATTATAAAAACCCACTTAAAAAAAATGTGATTCAAATCTCTTGTTTCTGAATTAGTGATGAGATAACCAGAACAAATCCAGAAAGATAGCTGATGTGTTTATAGCAATACCGTCCTTGTTCATTTTACTTTGAGTGTTGCTGGCAAATTCCTTAGCAAAACAACCTCTGAGTCTGTTTTAAAGTGATTTAGAAGGGAAGCGCAAAAAATAATTTGATTTCCACTCTCCCTGATCTGTTCCCTCTCATTATAAAAACCCACTTAAAAAAAATGTGATTCAAATCTCTTGTTTCTGACAGCTACTGCAGAGGGAGGTCCCATGACTGCATTCTTACACAGCCATCAGACATCATAACCCAGGGGCATATAGTTGAATAAATCTCTAGTATTATCCAAAATGAATTTGTATTCCCCCCTCCCAGTATCCTGGTCTTCAGTGTTGATTGTGCCTCCCATCTGAATATATTTTCTAAAGCCACTGATAGGCAAAGTTGTTGTGGGCAGAGATCATTCTGAAGAAACATAAAAACTTCATAAAAGCTACACCAGTATCCGTGCTTGCAAAATGGATGTGATTTACAGTGGTACAGCTGTGTTTGCTTTCTGATGTGTTTTCTGGTTCACACAGCATTTCTAACTTGTGAGTAGAAAATAGAAGCCCACGGGCAAAGGGGAGAGAGATAATTTGGCAGGAAAATTTGCATCCTCACAATCAAATGAAACACTTCTGCCCCTCTGAAATATATTTAATTTTTGTAATAATTTTAAAGAATTTCTTTTTAAAAAGTATCCAGTTGAAAAGTTACATGCAACATTTGTAATGACCCAGAGAGATGATATGGGGAGGGTGGTGGGAGGGGGTTCAGGATTGGGAACTCATATACACCCGTGGTGGATTCATGTCAATGTTTGGCAAAACCAAAACAGTATTGTAAAGTAAAAAAATAATAATAATAAAAAGAAAATTATATGGCAAATTGAGAGATTTTTTTGGATAGAATTTATAAACAATTCAGAATTGTGTTAATCTATCCATTTTGTACATGAAAACAGTTGAGATGGAGACAAGGCAAATCATTTGCCTGGTGTCCCGTTAGTATTCTGTGTAGAATGGGCGACAGGGGTTATTGTTGATCTATTACACTCACCCTGCAGTGTAGGGATCCTTCTAGGGAGCAGGACCATCATAGTAATATATATCAAGTGTGAATTTAGTATCAGGAAAATTTTACATAACTTCATGTTGAAAATTTGTGTAGTATTTCATAGTCACTCTGACATACCATAAATAAAATATCTTATGATTATAATAAATATTTTGATTTATGGCACAATATTTTCTAAATACCAAGGTGATTTATTATTTGAGCATTGTGTAGTCCTTGTGTAATTGTACACTCTACCTCACTCATTAGATAAAGCAGACAATTTATTAATGGATGGAGGTTGTGAATTTGCTTTTGTATTTTGTATTTCAGACCTATTAAATGGAGGGAAAAGAAGCAGACTAAATCTTGGAACTGTGCTTCACAATTGTATAATATTTGGTATAGTAGGAATTTGAATATTGTTAACTGATATTTTAAAAATAATTCTGATGAGTATTGCTTTTTGGAGCAAGTCAGCCAAAGATGTCGCTTCTTGACCCAGGCTTCCTAAGAAGCTTACAATTTTAATAAACTGGGTTTTTGTAGAAAACAACCCAGACTTCCAACAAAGTTAATACTTCCTAAGAATCCAACAGCAAGCATGACAGATATGTTTCTAAGCATACCCTTCAATGTAAAGAAAAAATGAAAAATATTGAGAGGTCAGGGATTATGAGGTGGGTTAGAGATTGAAAGAGATGGAGTAA
>SJYC01149786.1:0-22845 GCA_006408675.1 Madoqua kirkii | reverse complement strand
CAGAGAGGCCACGAAATAGAGGTTGGTGAGAAATGAGCTCAAGGGAAGTATAATTGTATGGTAAGAGAATCTGTCTCCTTTCTCCTACACATGATTTCAAATTTTATGTACTAATCGTTCATACTGGACAGAATTGTGGACAAGAGCATGGATTCTAATTTAAGGGTTATCTCTCATTGTAAAATGTACATAATAATTTTACTTACCAAATGATTAGCATTATTGGAATTCTTATTATAAACTAGGAACACTTTGCATATGTGAACTCATTAGACCTCAAGATAACCCCTTGAGGTAAGTTCTCATGCTCTTGTTATAAAGATTAAAAAGAGAAATAAATGCCCAGCACTTCAATGAATGTAGCAAATTCTCCAAAAGGCCAGCAACTAGGATCATCTTAATGAGATGGTCTTTAAATTAAAATGAGTGTGAGTTTATTCTTTTGTTGAAGTATAGTTGACTTACAATGTTTTAAATTCTGCCCTACAGAAAGTGATTCAGTTGTGTGTGGTGCATGTGTGTGTGCTCAGGCATGTCTCTTTTATAGCCACGTTGACTGTAGCCCACCCGGCTCCCCTGTGTATGGGATTTTCCAGGCAAGAATATTGGAGTGGGTTGCCGTTTTCTCCCCCAGGGGATCTTTCCAACCCAGGGATCAAACCCATGTCTGTTGCGCTGGCAGGCATATTCTTTACTACTGTGACACCTGGGAAGCTTGATTATATGAATATACATTTTAAAAAATATTCTTTTCCATGATGGTTTATCATAGGCTGTTGAAGATAGTTTCCTGTACTGTTCAGTAGGACAGTATTGTTTACCATTCTATATAAAATAGTTGGCATCTGGTAACCCAAACTCCTGCTTCATCACTCCCCTGTCCTCTCTCCCCTTTGGCAATCCTGTCTCCGTTCTGTACGTCTGTGAATCCAATTCTGTTTCTTAGCAAAGTTCATGGTGTCGTATTTTAGATTCCACATACAAGTGATATGGTATTTGTCTTTCTCTTTCTCTTTCTGTCTTTCTCTTTCTTTTTCACTTAATATGATAATCTCTAGAGCTACCAAATTACTGCAGATGGTGTTATTTTGTTCTTTTTTTGTGACTGAGTAGTATTCCATTGCGTATATGTACTACATCTTCTTTAGCCATTTATCTGTCAATGGATGTTTATGTTGTTTGCATGTCTTGGCTATTGTGAATATTGCTGCTATGAAAACTGGGGTGCATGTGTTTTGTCCAGATACATGCCCAGGTATAGGATTATTGGATCATACGGCAAGTCTCTTTTTAGTTTTCTGAGGAACCCCCATGCTGTTTTTTATAGTGGCTATACTAGTGTACATTCCCACTAACAATTTAGGATGGCCGCCTTTTCTTCACACCCTCTCCAAGCATTTGTTATTTGTAAACTTCTAAATGATGACTGTTCTGACGGGTGTGAGGTGGTACCTAATTGTAGTTTTCATTTGCATTCTTCTAACAATTAGCATACGAAGAGTTGGCTCATTGGAAAAGACCCAGATGCTGGGAGGGGTTGGGGGGCAGGAGGACAAGGAGACGACCGAGGATGAGATGGCTGGATGGCATCACTGACTCAATGGACGTGAGTCTGAGTGAAGTCCGGGAGTTGGTGATGGACAGGGAGGCGTGGCGTGCTGTGATTCATGGGGTCGCAAAGTGTCGGACACAACTGAGCAATTGAACTGAAGTGAACAATTAGCAGTGTTGAGCATCTTTCCATGTGCCTATTGGTCATTTGTATGTCTTCCGCGGAGAAGTGTCTGTTTAGGTCTTCTGCCCATTTTTCCACTGAGTTGTTTGTTTTTTTGTTGTTGAGCTCTTTGTATATTTTGGAAATTAAGACCTTGTGAGTCATATCATTTGCAAATATTTTCTCCACACCGTGGCTGTCTTTTTATTCATGGTTTCCTTTGCTGTGCAAGAGCTTGTAAGTTTGATTAGGTCTTCTTTGTTTATTTTTGCATTTATTTGTGTCAGAGAATGTTTTGCCTATGAAAGTGAATGTATGATTACTCAACATCTAGTTAAAGTCATTGTTGGTAGTGACATGACCAATGTCAAGAGAGTAGATGAACAGTTACACCTGAAATTATTTATGAATCCAAGACTCACCGTCGTATCTGAAGATCATAGCAGATCATCCTGTCTATGTTATGTGCTTCACATTTGTAGTTCAACTATTTTTATTCATTGCTTATCTTTTGAAAGGTGCCTATTTTTACTGCACAAAGATGTGCCTTGAAAATGGGTTTCTAAGGAATATATTTTTTGTTTGTGTTTGCCTGATTCTGCTCAAAATATAAAAAAATACATTGTGTGGGTGTAGTAAAATTTCTGATTGTAGTTGTATTTGGTTGAGTCTTTAAGAATTTTCACCCCTTGTCCACAGTTATTTTGAATGTCTTTTCTCACTATGCCAAGAGCTACCAAAATTTTTGTCTTTTACAACAGAGCTTTGCAACAATAGTTCGCACCAACGTTCTCCAGCATGTTGCAACAAGCACTTTTTCTAAGGGTCTGGAAATGAATGATTTTAGCTAAAGCCAAAACATGCCTTCACATCTCTCTGATTGGGGACACAGAGCAATGAGAGTTAAATAAGATTGGGATACTGATTCCCTGTAACAAATATAAGCTGGTGCCTGTATATATTACAAATGAATAAAAGGGCAAAAAGTCAAGGCCTTTTGAATATTCACCCTAGAAATAAAATGATCTTTCATAGTAGATTTTGTGGCTTTTGAATAAAGTATAATTATGACCTTAAAATATTTAACATTTCCTAATTTTTGAATAGTGTATTTGTATATTGTAATTTAGGGCTTCCCCAATTGCTCAGCAAGTAGAGAATCTGTTTGCAGTGCAGTGGACACAGAACACTCAGATTCAATCCCTGGGTCAGGAAGATCCCCTGGAGAAGGAAATGGCACCTACTCTAATATTCTTGCCTGAAGAAATTCCATGGACAGAGGACCCTGGCAAGCTACAGCTCAGTGGATCACAAAGAGTCAGATACTACTGAGAGACTACGCACACACACATGTACACATTGCAGTTTAGTTAGTTAAAACAGTTACTAGTCAACAAGCGCAGTATGAAATAGATGATAAAGTGATTTGCCAGTTAGATGCATGATTACTTTATTAAAAAAACTATAATTGGACAAATATTTGGGTTATATTTTAGATATAATTTTTAAAAATAAGAGAATGACACAAATCTCCAGCTACGAAATATCCTTGGAGATTGTTGGAAGTAATTTATGCATGCCAGTCACCTCAAAATGATAGTATTTTTCTGTTGAGCTTTGATACTTTTTGGAAAGCCAAGAGAGAAAGAGGAGGGAGTAGATTTTGAAAAATATTTGTGTTGCTAAAATAATGATCTCAATAAAATGCAGACATAAAATATAGGCTGTGCTCCAATAAACTGGTAATCTCCTTGGCAGGGCTCCGAGTAATCCTTTTTTCAGATTGAGCATTTTTTTTCTTTAGGAAGATGCAGTATGCACATTGATTTGTCAGGAAAATAAGCTCCTCTAGAATCCATTGGCAACAATTCAACTCTAACTCTGTGAGCATTATATGCTATCTGATATTACTCACACAGAAGAATGTTTTACACTTGTGGAATGTTTTCTCCATCTTTATTTTAATTTCTTTCTTAGTACAGAGAATCTGCCTTAACTCCAGTGGGTTTTTTTTTTTCCTCTTCTTTCTTTTGTTTTTAATTTTGTCTGCATTCTTTTGAAAGTGGTTTACTTCCAGTGGTTTGCTCTATTCCTTAGTCAACGTTATAAATGAGTTTTTTCTTGGATCCAAATAATATCTTAAATAGATATCCTGATTATTCTTATGCCATCCCTTTATCAACAGAAGTGATGACTGCCTTCCACAATGGTACAGAGGATGTTTTTACTAAAAAGCTATATTTGGAGTTTCACATATTATAAGAAAAACATAAAAAGAAAGCATTTATCTTTATGGGAAATTGCACAGAGTAGAAATACTTGCATATGCACTTCAAATACTAATTTATCTCTAAGGATACAAGAAAATCATGTGGTTTTAGACTTCGAGACACTTTGAAAATGATATTGGACCTTCCACAGCTGAAGAGGCAATATAGTAAAGTGCTAAGTACATAGACTTTGGAAAAAGATGCCTCTACATTGAAGTCACTCCTCATGGGACTTACTTACTTTGTGTCAGGTTTCTTAAGCTCTCTGAGATTCTGTTCCCTCATCTGTAAAATAAGGATTATAGTATATACCCCACAGAGGTATTGTAATCATTAAGTGGGATAATATGTGATTAGAAGGGTAAAGCATCAGTAGCAGTTAGATGGCTGTTGCAAGGGAAAGAAACATTTCATTGAATTATAATAGGAAGTTTTGGGCTTTTCCCATTATAGAAGATATTTTCAGTCTTATTTGGTTTTCTCTGTGATAATTGAGAATTAAACTATATGTTGCTGCTGCTAAGTCGCTTCAGTTGTGTCCAACTCTGTGTGACCCCATAGATGACAGCCCACCAGGTTCCTCCATCCCTTGCATTCTCCAGGCAAGAATACTGGAGTGGGTTGCCATTTCCTTCTATAAACTATATGTTAGATATACATAAAAATTTTTGTAAGGGAAACTCCATAAACTGTTTCTGACAATGGAGAATAATAGAGGGGAACATGCTGTTCTGATGATGTTGGAAGTTTGCAACGCAAATAGGGCCCTGGTCTGGCACTTCCTTAATAGAAAAAAAACAAAAACAAACAAAAAAAAAAATGGTTGAGGCATCAATTTAAATAATAGCACCTAAATATCTAATATCTTATATCTCTTAGCATTATTCTAGGTAACAATGAACAAATGAGACAAAATTTCCTGATGTCTTAGAGTTATATGTGGTTGGGAAAGACAAGCAATAGGTAAGATAAATTGGTAATTTATGACATATAACAGAAAGGGAGTAAGTGCTTTGGAGAAAAATCAAGCAGAAAATGATTGGGAGCGCTGTGTGGGATTAAGAGCTATTTTATCCAGGGTGGTCAGGAATGGCCTTCCTGCTCAAGACTGGAAAGAGGTGGGGAGCTGTTCCAGGCAGTGGAGAGAGCAAGGGTAAATGCCCTGAGACAGGAGGGAGTGAGCATTCCCCAGGACTGGCAGGAAAGTGATACAGGAATGGACTGAAGGAGGAGAGGTAAATGCTGTCAGAGAAAAGGACTGAGGGAACTTCCACGCCCTTCTACTTTCACAAAGCTCCAGCGGAGCAACCAAAGAGCCTCCGTGCTTTAGAATACAATCAATCTGGGTTTTGCATTCTCAGTGATCTGTGAGATAGGGAACATGATTTATTTAAAATGTGAAATGAATAAGTAAATAAGAGGCATACCATGTGTTTACCGAAAGCTTTACTCAGTGGCTAAACCCTGTATAGATTTAACGTTGCACAATATGGAGAAGGGAATGGCAACCCATTCCAGTATTCTTACCTGGAAAATTCCATAGACAGGGAGCCTGGTAGGCTCCATGGGGTTGCAGAGTCAGACATGATTAACACTTTTACTTTCAATCTCATCTAATCCTTACAACTAATCTAAGAGGTAGTATATACATTGCTTGTTCTCATTTTATAGAGAGGAAAATGAGTTTCAGCAACTTTTCTAAGATCATAAGGCCAGTGAGTCACATTAACATGATCTAATTCTACATTCCAGAGTCCAGATTCTAATAGTTTTCCTTAGCAATCTTTGGGGAGATATTATTCAGCCTATCATTGAAAGCAAGTGAAGACCAGCCTTTCTTATGAAATGCAAAATAATCTTACCAAGTCTTACTATCAAAATAGTCTTACTAAGACATTAGATGAGATTTAAAATTTTTATATCTGTGTATGTGTTTGAAACTTTTTCTTTAAATTTTTATTTTACTGTAAAGCCTTATTATTAGTTTTTAATAAAATATACTGCCTTTTATATTAATAACCATGAGAAAATGTAAATACCTTCATATTTCCACCTAATATACTTCGTAGCAGGTCTGAAGCTCCGAAACAGTTTTCTGTATCAATATCAATATTATTTCAGTTAACATGTTAATGCTCAACGGTGTCAGGCTATTTAAAAAATTGATTCATAAATGCGTGTTCTTTACATCTTGACTCATTCCATGAGACCACTTTTATCCTGATACCCAAACCAGACAAAGAAACCAAGAAAAAGAAAATTACAGGCAAATATCATTAATGAACACAGACAAAAAAAATCTTCAACAAAATACTAGCAAATCACATCCATAGTACATTAAAAGAATCATACACCATGATCAAGTGGGGTTTATCCCAGGAATAGAAGGATTTTTCACTATCTTCAAGTCAATCAGTGATACAATGCATTAACAAATTGAAGAATAAAAACCATATGATCATCTCGAGAAACTCATAAAAAGCTTTCAATAAAATTCAGCATCCGTTTATGATAAAAATTCTCCAGGAAGTGTGCAGAGAGGGACCCTTCCTCAACGTAATCAAGGCCACATATGACAAACCCATAGCTAATATCATGCTTAACAGTGAAACATTGATGTACAGTTATTGTACAGTGCATTCTGATGTATAATTTGGCATTCTAATTAAGTTTTTCTAAGGAAATAACAGAGTCTGAAATAGATTCAAATGAATAGATATTTACCTTCAATCTAAACCTTCTTCTTTTTTTCTTTTGAATCTTTGAAATGACTTCTGTTCAGGTTCCAGTGATATAGTTAACACCCAAACTTTTCCTGAGAAGCCTGAGGAAATTTTTTAGAGTTCTAGTAGAAATGTGAACATAGGTGAAGATGTTTCTTCTTTTGCATTTCATAAGAAAGGCTAGTCTTAGCTTGCTTCCAGTGATAGGCTGAATAATATCCCCTTAAAGATTACACATATCCTAATCTCTGAAACTTCTGATTATGCCATTTTATTATGTTGCAACACAAAAACTTGAAGATGTGTTTAAGGATCTTAAAATGGTAGGATTATACTGGATTATCTAGGTGAGCCCCTCCGTAATCACAAGGGTTCTTCCATAAGAGGCAGGAGCTCAGAGGGAAGGGTAGGAGAAAGGAATTTGGAGTGAAGAGGAGCCATGAGTCAGGGAAGCTTGTGTGCATGTTCAGTCCTCTTTGACTCTTTGCAACCCCGTGGGCTGTAGCCCTCCAGCCGCCACTGTCCATGGGATTTTCCAGGCAAGAATACTGCAGTAGTGTGCCATTCCTCCTCCAGGGTATCTTTCTGATCCAGGGATCGAACCTGCGTCTCCTTCTTTGGCAGGTGAGTTCTTTACCATTGAGTCATTTGGGAAGTCAGGGAGTGTCAAAAGCTGAGTAAGGCAGGGAAATGGATTGTCCCCTAGAACCTCCCGGAGGAACCAGCCTTTGCTGACATCTTGACTTTAGCCCAGTGAGACTGATCTTGGAACTTTTCACCTCTAGAAGTACAAGATAATAAATTTCTCTTGCTTTGAGCCACTAAGCCTGTGGCAATTTACTACAGTGACAATAGGAAACCAATGCACTTGGGTAGTTACATCCGTATTTCCCTCAGATTTCCCCGGTGCCGAGATACAGGTTGAGTCTCTCCTTAGTGTAGGCTTCCTCCTGAAAGGTAGCTTCATCTGGTTAGTTCAGGAGCCTGATAGGTCCGAATCCTCCAGCACAGCCACACCACACCTTTCTGTGGTCCCTTTGTGCTCACCTGTGAACTGGAGCAGCACATCCACCTGAAGTTTTGATGGTGTGTAGAACCGCCCCTACTTGGCTTTTCAGTGAGCACTTCTTGACAGTGTTTGGCTTCTCCAGCCACCAGGGCCCTCAGAAGTCCCCTCTGCCTTTCCACATTTTCCTTAACAGTTGCAGAAACTCTGGTTCTTTAAGCTTTTGATGGATTGTGGCCACTGACTCCTATTTGGGGATTTGTAATGAGACTCTCACTTAATTGTGTTGCAGATGTTATTTGTGGGTTTCAGATCTTTGCTGCTTATATGGGAGATATAGAGAGATCCCAAAATAAGCTTTCCGTGTCTTATCTTCCCAGAAATTTTTAATGTCATTTGTGCAAGTGTGTTTAGTCGCTTTGTCATGTCTGACTTTTTTGTGACCTCATGGCAGACTGTAGCCCACCACGCTCCTCTGTCCATGGGATTTTCCAGGCAAGAATAATGGAGTGGGTTGCCATTTCCTACTTCAAATATCATTTGTAACTATGCACAATTTGGGGAATGGAGCTTTTTCTTCTTTGTCTTTGTTTTCCTAAATAGATTATGAAGGAACCTCCAAAAAGCAAAAATACATTATTCAGGGATTTTAAATCAAAAATTTTAATTGATGCTTGTTAAATAAACCAACGGCCCAATATAAATTTATACTTATTGTTTTCTGTTGATCTTGGCTGGCCTTGACTTGAAGTGGCTTGAAACAGGATTTCAGTTTCCACCCAGAGACTGAAGTTAGGCCTTAGCAGTGAGAGTGCTGAACCCTAACCACTAGACCACCAGGGACCAATGGTCAGTGACAAGGCCCTGGCCCATTAGATGTGTATAAATGGATTTCTTTGTAGAGATGCAAAGTAGTCAAACAAGTAAAGAACTTATTTGGAGTAAAAAAGAGTACCTGTGGCTAGACGCATGGTTGGACTCAGACAGTTGCCCTCTTATGATAGCTTGAATCACTTTTATGAGGCACTTATACTGATTTTCTTTTGGCCAGTCATTTTTGTTTATTTCCCTGGTTCTGAGTTTGTATTTGGTATATCTCAGGGTCCTCCCATATGTGCACGTGTATCTCTTAGCCAAGATGGATTCTAGTGAAGAGGCGGCTATGAGTAGTTGATATCACTTACTATGATATTGGAAGAAGATTTCCAGACACAGAGCATTTCAGAAGGACGTGAGTTTATTAAGGACAAAGAGCAGAGATAATGTGTGTTCTACAAGCATAGGGGGCCAACTGCTGGATAGACCAGGGAGAGTTGACAGTTTTCGTGGGTTAGTAGCCAAGTTTTATAACCTGAAGATGAAGAAAATTCCTGCTGGAAGGTTGGTGTTAGATGACTGGTTAGCTCAGCTGGTAAAGAATCCACCTGCAACACGGGAGACCTGAGTTCGATCCCTGGGTTGGGAAGAGCCCCTGGAGAAGGGAAGGATTACCCACTCCAGTATTCTGGCCTGGAGAATTCCATGGACTGCATAGTCCATGGTGTTGCAAAGAGTCAGACACGACTGAGCAAATTTCACTTCAGGGCACTTGTGAGTGGCTACTGGAGTGGGCATCTTTGCCTAACTGGGAGTCAGGAAGCCTGTTAGTGATGATGTGGCCTGGGGGGTGGGGTGCTTTTGGTTACAAAGAGGCTCAGTCAGCTTCAGAGATGACTTGGCTCTGGGCTCTGCTTCTGTGGCCTTGGGACAGGGCCTCACAGTTGTGGCCCTGGGGCAGAACTCAACACCACCACATCCCTTTTTGATCTCCAAGGAGCCTTTCTGCTCATGTGTTGTCAGGAGGGTCTCCTTGACTTTGAGAATGAGGAACATGTGGTCTTTTATCTGCACAGGGCCCAGTTCCTCTTTCACATCTGCTGTTTTGCATTATCTGTCCACAGGGGACAAACTCTGGCTGCTTAGCCCTGGACCCATCTGTCTCCTGCCTCCCTGTGACTTCCCTTCTTTTGAAAGGAAGCCAAAGGCATTTCATGTCATCTGTTAGGCATTGCGTTGAGTACTTTGTGTTCATTAGGTCACATGTTCCTGACAGCCTTATGAGGATATGTTAGCTGAATGTGACAGATAAAGACTCCGGCTGTGTGTATTCAGTTTGCTGCTGGTGGTGGGTGGGATTTTTACAGAATTCTGGCTCCTGAGAGGGATGGAAGGTCAAGGGCTCATGCAGAGATGCATTCAAGGTAGTAGGGGTCTACTTACAATGAAGACAACGTGTGGAGGCAAAAAATTATTCACGTGAGCTGGACTTGCATGTTGTGGAGTTGAAACAGACTGGGCATGCAGGTGACCAAGAGAGATCTCATTCTTGACTGTGGGGGAAAGGGTGACAGACTTTCTGATCCTAACGCCTAGTGAGCGAGGCTGAACCTCACTGTGAGTGTGCTGTGCTCAGTCACTTCAGGCATGTCTGACTCTTTGTGACCCCATGGACTATAGCCTGCCAGGCTTCTCTGTCCATGGGATCCTCCAGAAAGAATACTGGCATGCCCTCCTCCAGGGTATTTTCCCAACCCAGGGATCAAACCAACCCATGTCTTCGTATGGGCCACTTTAGCGAAAGGTGGATTTAGTTGAAGGATTACAGTAGATCAAAAACAACAAAACAAGTTCAGCTGAAAGGAGGAAAAAGGATGATACAAGGATGACAGCAATAAATTTAACCTGATTTACCATCTCCCTTAAGTGTGCCACCAAAAATATTCTCCTTGGAAGACTTTCCATGTCATACATTGCCCAACCTTCATCTTTTAAAACAGCAAAAATATTTTGATTCTGGCAAACCTATAAAAATGGTCGACTTCAATTTCTTCCTCTCATATTTAAAATGTGTCAGAGAAACATGAGTTATTATAATTGGATGCTTTTCTCATATGGCATTCTCAATTAACATGGCCATAAAACACCCAGCCATAAACATATTTTTTAAAAAGTGACTTTCTTCCTTATTTCTCTCCCCTCTCCATCCACCTCTCCCTCCTTTCTTTCTCCTTTCTTTCCTTTTCTTAATATGCAAATGAGTTTTGACTCAGTTTGCTAGGAAATGATACGTGACACTAGTAGGTACAGTTTGAACCTTACCTCATTGGCATATTAAATACACAAACTTCAGTGCTATAATTGGTAGAATTTCCTACCATTCTCATTAAGAAGTCGAAACCACAAAAACGTGGTCAAATACTACTTATGACAAGCACACTGAATTTTGCAGTTGGCTGTTTAACTGAAATGGATGCATTCTGACTTGATGTTCATGGAAGGAAAAGACTTCTTTGCCAAATTAAAAACTCACTTCCAGCTTAGAGCTTTGCAAATTTAAGTTATTGTCAATCATGCTGTATTGGGGTCTGTAATCCCCGAGCACAGTAGAACCACGTGCATTATTTCAAAATTGTCAACACATTCTCTCTGCATCAGTTTCATTTATCACCCTCCCCCTACCTTTTCAGCTTTCTTCTGAACACCTGTCAAGTCTGGATATTTTTTCCTTTACTTTTGTTAAAAGTGTTTGTTCCAGATTCACTGACACTTTTCCAGGATGTGATGTATGTTTTTGGTTGGCTGTATCCTAGCTTTCCTCTTTGGTTCTTTCACAAGTGTGGTGTTTGATCATCGCAGGCTTGGATGGGACAGATTGCTATGTTGCAGTTTGCTCATTAACTTGGCAGATTGATCAGCTCAGAGTTTCAAGGGGAAGCAGAACAAATGGACCACCTTGCTGTGTGTTGTGTGGTTGTCACTTCTATTTCAATAGAAACACACACACACACACACAGACTTACACAACCTATATGGTCATAACGTAATAGGGAGCGAATCTGACCCCACAGTGAATCTGTTTCTTTTACATTAACCTTTGTGTTCTGTCGCTTTTGCTATATGTTAGTCACTATAGGGATGTTGCCTATAGCTTAAAGGATACATATTAGCCCATCTCTGGGAACTGTGTCTCCCAAACCTGAGTGTTAAGCTAAAACATCTTTTATTTCACTCAGAGGCATCCTGACCTGGCCTACCTGTGAATGGCTTCAGGAAAGAATAAATTACCCTATTCCCTCTGGTGTCTGGCTGGAAACAAGAAATAGTCACAACAATTTATCACCTTTTTACCTTACCTCTCACCTCCTCATCTTTGTTCTGGAAAAGAAATTAGCACCCAAATCCAGGCAAGACGGTTCTTTGGGATACTTGTCCACCATCTCTGCAGTCTGCTGACTTTCCAAATAAATTCACTATTTCTTGCCCCCACAATTCGTCTCTTGATTAACTGGCCTATCTTGTGTGAGCAGTGCGAGCTTGAACTCAGTAACAATCACTGTGCCTGCATTTCTGAGGTTTCTTTTACCACTTGACTGCTCACCATAGTCTAAATTCTTTGTTTCTCCTCACAGTGTGTTATGACACATATTAGACTATTTCTTCCTATTTTAGAGACTGTTGGATACATATACACACATACACATATATGTTTACAAGGTGAATAAAACTTGTATTTGTGGGAGAGAATTCCATTATAATTGCTTCAATGTAGCACCGCTTCTATAAGGCACTAGCCAGAATTTGTAAACATACTTGCTATAGCATATTTTACCTTTCAGTATTATTCCTTTGAGATTGATTTGTTCTGCTTTGCTTTTGCTTTATCTTGCATTTTTATTCACAGTTATATTTTCAAAATAATAGTGAGGAAGAAAAAGAACCTGTTAGTTGAAAAACTAGGAAAGAATTCCTCTTTGGTGAAGCAAATGCATTCTTGAGACCAGGGCTGTGCTGGCCATTTGGTTTGTGGAATGATGTCTCCTGGTGTTGAGTATAGACTGGACTAGGAGTGAGGCAAAGGCAAACCATTTGCCATGGCTTGAGTTTCCCTGTGCTGTGCTTAGTCACTCAGTCGTGTCCGACTCTTCACAACCCCATGGACTGTAGCCCACCAGGCCCCTTTGTCCATGGGAATATACAGGCAAGAATACTGGAGTGGGTTGCCATGCCCTCTTCCAAGGGATCTTCCCAACCCAGGGATCAAACTGAGGTCTCCCACACTGCAGGCGGATTCTTTACCGGCTGAACTACCAGGGAAGCTCTAGGCAGTCTGAGAATGAGAGAGAAGATAAAAGTAGGTAAAGGGTAATGAGCATCTTTCTAACAGCTGGCATTCTCTCTGGAAGGAGGATTATCAGGCAAAAGTCTCCAGATCAGGAAGGTGATCTCAATACTATGCAATGCTGTTTCCAGGGACTTATTATTGCATTACTCTGGAGAAGGAAATGGCAACGCACTCCAGTACTCTTGCCTGGAGAATCCCGTGAATGGAGGAGCCTGGCAGGTACTATCTTGTGTGAGCAGTGCGAGCTTGAACTCAGTAACAATCACTGTGCCTGCATTTCTGAGGTTTCTTTTACCACTTGACTGCTCACCATAGTCTAAATTCTTTGTTTCTCCTCACAGTGTGTTATGACACATATTAGACTATTTCTTCCTATTTTAGAGACTGTTGGATACATATACACACATACACATATATGTTTACAAGGTGAATAAAACTTGTATTTGTGGGAGAGAATTCCATTATAATTGCTTCAATGTAGCACCGCTTCTATAAGGCACTAGCCAGAATTTGTAAACATACTTGCTATAGCATATTTTACCTTTCAGTATTATTCCTTTGAGATTGATTTGTTCTGCTTTGCTTTTGCTTTATCTTGCATTTTTATTCACAGTTATATTTTCAAAATAATAGTGAGGAAGAAAAAGAACCTGTTAGTTGAAAAACTAGGAAAGAATTCCTCTTTGGTGAAGCAAATGCATTCTTGAGACCAGGGCTGTGCTGGCCATTTGGTTTGTGGAATGATGTCTCCTGGTGTTGAGTATAGACTGGACTAGGAGTGAGGCAAAGGCAAACCATTTGCCATGGCTTGAGTTTCCCTGTGCTGTGCTTAGTCACTCAGTCGTGTCCGACTCTTCACAACCCCATGGACTGTAGCCCACCAGGCCCCTTTGTCCATGGGAATATACAGGCAAGAATACTGGAGTGGGTTGCCATGCCCTCTTCCAAGGGATCTTCCCAACCCAGGGATCAAACTGAGGTCTCCCACACTGCAGGCGGATTCTTTACCGGCTGAACTACCAGGGAAGCTCTAGGCAGTCTGAGAATGAGAGAGAAGATAAAAGTAGGTAAAGGGTAATGAGCATCTTTCTAACAGCTGGCATTCTCTCTGGAAGGAGGATTATCAGGCAAAAGTCTCCAGATCAGGAAGGTGATCTCAATACTATGCAATGTTGTTTCCAGGGACTTATTATTGCATTACTCTGGAGAAGGAAATGGCAACGCACTCCAGTACTCTTGCCTGGAGAATCCCGTGAATGGAGGAGCCTGGCAGGTTACAGTCCATGGGATCACAAGAGTCGGACATAACTTAGAGACCAAATCACCACCACCACCACTACTGCATTACAGAGTTATCTACATGTAGGAAGGAACTCTGAGCATATTTAGCTCATGGTGTAAGTTATGCAATTTGTGCATTTATGTGTATTGATAGCCAAAGGAGATAAAAAGGAACACAAAGAGAAAAATGAAAGGGAGAGGAGAACAGAAATAAGGGAGAGAGGAAAAAAGGCATATCAGAATTCTCCAATGTTTTCAAAATTGATCATGAACTTTCTGTTGGATGCTCTTATCTTCTCCTTTCATTCTTCTCTCCACTTTTTTTCTTTCTGTTCTTTTCTCCTCTTCTTTTATTCTTTCTTCCTTGCTGCCTTCTTGCTCTCATTTTTTCCTCTGCAATGAAAGAGAATGGGTTGTAAAGTAGGAATGAGGGAAGAATTTTGGGAAAAGGTAGCTTTCAGTCAGTAATTCCTACATTCTCTTTGGTTTTGCTTACTTGATGCAAGGAAGTAACTGCTCATGTGTGCTCATGTGAGTCTTTGCATATTCGGTGGAATAAAGGATATTTGCCTACTGGAGGCCAAGTATGAGTTTATTGTCAAGGGCAGGTCAAGACATGGGAAAGAAAGGGGTAAGCAATAGGAAAAGGCTGAGTAAGGTCCGTGGAGTACAGCATCTGTTTACAGAGAAAAGCAGTATTGGGCAACTGTGACAAAATAAGGAGGGGTGGTTGGTGGAAATCAAAGATGTTCCTGTGCTTTCTCAAGGACATCATCCCTGACTTTCAGACCATTTCCCTGTCACTTAGACTCCCATAGAATCCTTTCTTACCAATTATTCTAATTAAAATAAACTTGTTAGCTGCTTCTGCCTTACTAAGCTATAAACTTCATGAAGGCAAGGATGGTAAAGTGCTTATTCAGTGCCATGTATCAATATATAATGCACATTATTATTATCACTATTATTATTTTTATTAGCATACTAAATATCCTCACTTTGTGTAATGTCAGGCACATGATTAAATATTCATCTGATGTTTGCTGAAGGAAGGAGTCAATTGACAATGCACAGGGGAAAAGCATAGATTGAAGAGGTCAATGAATTGGGTTGGTTCTTCCAAAGAGCATGTTCTCATCTAAGAGCTATGTATGGTAGGTCATACGACTTCATATATCATTTATATGCTTTTGCAGGATGTTCAGGTGGAAAGAGAATGTGAAATTACAAAACTAATTGAAATACTAACTAAACAAATTTTAAAATAATCTAATTTCAGTGAAATAATTTTACTAGTTTTTGATTTTGCAGTTTATTTATAGTACTTTGTGACACCTGCTAAAGTGAGTTAGACATTTTATAAAAATTATTTTGGTGAATTTTGGCCCTGAATTTCACAATGAAATTTTCATATAACTCATGACTGAATTAACTAGGTTTGAATTCACAGTTTATTACTTGTTTTGTTTAACAGATAAAATGTGTGAATAAAATGTCTAGTCAAAGCTATGGTTTTTCCAGTAGTCATGTATGGATATGAGAGTTGGACTGTAAAGAAAGCTGAGCGCTGAAGAATTGATGCCTTTGAACGTGGTACTGGAGTAGACTCTTGAGAGTCCCTTGGACTGCAAGGAGATCCAATCAGTCCATTGTATAGGAAATCAGTCCTGATTATTCACTGGAAGGACTGATGCTGAAGATGAAATCAAATATTTGGCCACCTAATGCGAAGAAATCACTCATCAGAAAGACCCTGATGCTGGGAAAGATTGAAGGCAGGAGGAACAGAGGATGAGATGACTAGATGGCATCACCGGCTCTATGGAGATGAGTTTGAGTAAGGTCCAGGAGTTGGTGATGGACAGGGAAGCCTGTTGTGCTGCAGCCCATGAGGTCGCAGAGTCAGACATTACTTAGCAACTGAACTGAGAGGAAAGATTTTACTCTCCCTTCCATACAGCAATGATTTAATTTGTAACTACTATTTGGAAAATTTCTTTAATAAGCTTATTCCTGATATGAAGTACAGGGCCTCTAACAAATGAATCTACTGAACACTGACATAAATCATATTGTATTATGCTGTCAATAGTGGTAAAGGGTGTATCCTTTTCAGGGATTATAAGATTTCCTGCTTCTTAAAAGAACAAAGAGTGGAAATCCAAGTTGAGACTTGACTATACCTATATTGTGATGACTGAATATCATGATTGAAATCAAAGAATGTGATTCTTTTTTTAACTTGAGTTTCTGGAATGGAAATATCATAAGAATCATGATATTTAAATTGTACATATTTATATCTACATTTATACTTACAGTTTATACCTTTGTTGTTTCTGAATATTTTCTCTGGAGTTCACAGATTTTCCCAAAAAATCACAGTGCAGAAAGCTGAAGATCTTAATTACTCTAGGTGTTTTGAAATTTCTCCTTTATGAATGATTTTAGTTTGTTTAGGTTTAATATAACCTCAACCATCTGTTACAAAAGAGTGCTTTCAGACATTCCCTGATGACTGATAAAAAATGTATGTTAATAGGAGGCTAAGTACTCTTTCCCAGATCTCTTTTGAGTCACAATTTAGACTTAGTTGAGTGAAATAATTACAAGCAAGACTAGACACATCCTACCATACTAAATATTCCAGTGATTCCCTTATTGGTGTGTGTTGTGAATTCTTCCTGGAGATGATGGTGCTTACTGGGATTTTATATGAACTTTGAAATGTTAGATTTTTGTCATACAATTCCATTACATTTTATTGATGAAATCATTCAAACACACGGAAAACTTGGAAAATAATATAACAAACACAGCGTGCACAATTTGAATTTAACAGAGGTTATTTGCCATGTTTTCTGGAGCTCGTGTTTTGTTTTATTTGAAACAAATAAAACATTAAAAATCCCAGCAGAGCCTCGTTCCTGTAACGCTTCCCCTCTCTTTTCTCTTCAAAAGTAACCACTCTTCTGGAGTGGGTTAAATCCCTATGTGTTTTTTGTTCTTTCACTACATATAGAATGGATTCATAAATGCTATGCAGAATTGTATTGTGTACTTTTAAGCTGTGTATAAATGGAATCATGCTGTGTGTATCCTGCTGCAACTTGCTTTTTTACAGTTAATCTTATGTTTTTGAGATGTTAATACATGCAAATTTGGTTCATGCATTTTACCAAGTGTATCACATTTTATAGGAAATAGTTTATCTACTCTTCTATGACAAATGGTTAAGAGGTTTCCACATTTTTGCCATTATAAACACGTTGCAGTGTGAGATCCTGTGCTTGTCTCCTTTGAGCACTTGAATGGGAATTTCCTTAAGGTAGATTTCTAGAAGTGAAATCATAACTCATAAGGCAAGTGCAACTTTATCTTCTCTAGATAGTTCTAAACTGCTCTCTAAAATTATTGCATAAATTTATACTCTCAGATCAATATTTTGATTTTTCCCAATATCCTCACCAAATGTTGGTGCTATCCATCTTCATATTTGTCACGCTGAGAGGGGTGAAATGTTAATTATTGTTTCATTTCCTGTTGTAAAACAGCTGGTTAAGATTTGTTACCAGGAGACTGGAAGGTACAATTACCACTTTTATTTCCTTTAGGATGGCAAGTGTTACATTTATTATGTTCCTAGGTTCAAGACGTAAAACCATTACTAGTACATGCATAGCCATATTTTTATTTGCCTGTCTCTTTGTTTATAAATAATGTCATGAATGCATGTGAACTCTCATATAGATCCCATAACCCTGAATTTTAAAATGTTTATCATTTCCTTGCCACTTAGGAATTGTGTTTGTGTGTGTTTGCTTTTGCTTGCTTTTAAACTTCACAAAAAGAGTATCCTATTGAGTGGTTTTGGGACTTTATTTTAGTTCACATTATGCAAGATTCAGCCATGTTGTTGCATGCAGCATATAGTTTCTTAATTTTCACACTCCATTGTGTGGATAAAACATAATAATTCTGCGGTAGAAGGGAATTTGGGTTGTTTGTAATTTTTTGCTTTCTGGTTGTTCTTGTGGGTGTGTAAATCTTTCTCTTAGTTAAATTGCTATAAGTAGAATTGGTGGGTTTTAGGGTAAGCAATTTCCAACTGTACTATTTTAGAAGTTTTGGTAAGATTCATCTGTGAAACCATCTGTGTTATTGTTAACACTCTACAACTCTTCAATTTCTTTAGTAGTTATATTGCAATTGAGGTGTTCTGTGTCTTCACAGATTAGTTATGTTAACTTAACTTTCTATTAAGAATTTTTCTATGTTTTCATTAAATTTAAATAAAGTTGCTGATAATATTTGCTTACTATCTTTTTAAATTTCAATTGCATCATCAGGATTATGTTTCCTTTATCATTCATAAAATTATGTGTGCATTCTGTATCTCTTTTATCCATCTACTACCAGAGGATTGCTTCTATTTGTCATCTTTCAAATATTGAGTTTATTGACCTCTTTATTCATCTTCCTCTTTTATTTCATTTAAAAAATTATTTTCTTTTTTTAACTTTCTTTGGGCTTATTGTTTGTTTCTAATTTCTTATTTGGGACATTAACTCTTTCATTTTCATTCATTCTTCTCTTCTAAAGTGAGTAGTTAAGGCTATACATTCCTCTCCTAGAAAGGCCTTAAACTATTCTTCACAAATTTAGATACATAATGCTTTTATTTTTATTCATCTCTAAGAATTTTTAAATTTCTTACCATTTATTTTTGATCAAAATTTCTTTTTAATGTGTATTTTTATTTTCTTATTTTCAACTTCTAACTTAATTGTGTTATGGTCAGAAAACATAATGTGTATACATTTTCTCAGAAAAGGTGTGAGATTTGTATTACTATTTTAGTGTGTGTCAACCGTGGTAACTGTTCCATGTGTATTTGAGAAGAGTGTGTTTGTTCTTTTAATTCTGTCTTGGATGAGACTATATTGACCCCACGGAGGCTTATGAGGCTGGATAAGATGTCTAGGAGTAAGAATACAGAAAGTTGTCAAATGGTGGGTTGTATACTCCTTAAAGCCTCTTGATGAAAGTGAAAGTAGACAGGGAAAAAGCTGGCTTAAAGCTCAATGTTCAGAAAATGAAAATCATGGCATCTGGTCCCATCACTTCATGGGAAATAGATGGGGACACAGTGGAAACAGTGTCAGACTTTATTTTGAAGGGCTCCAAAATCACTGAAGATGGTGGCTGCAGCCATGAAATTAAAAGACGCTTACTCCTTGGAAGAAAAGTTATGACTAACCTAGATAGTATGTTCAAAAGCAGAGACATTACTTTGCCAACAAAAGTCCGTCTAGTCAAGGCTATGGTTTCTCCAGTGGTCATGAATGGATGTGAGAGTCGGACTGTGAAGAAAGCTGAGCGCCAAAGAATTGATGCTTTTGAACTGTGGTGTTGGAGAAGACTCTTGAGAGTCCCTTGGACTGCAAGGAGATCCACCCAGTCCATTCTGAAGGAGATCGGCCCTGGGATTTCTTTGGAAGGAATGATGCTGAAGCTGAAACTCCAGTACGTTGGCCACCTCATGCGAAGAGTTGACTCATTGGAAAAGACTCTGATGCTGGGAGGGATTGGGGGCAGGAGGAGAAGGGTACGACTGAGGATGAGATGGCTGGATGGCATCACGGACTCGATGGACGTGAATTTGAGTGAACTCCGGGAGATGGTGATGAACAGGGAAGGCTGTCTCTTATACACATCTAGATGTGTATAAGAGACAGGTGAAAGAGGAGAGTGAAAAAGTTGGCTTAAAGCTCAACATTCAGAAAACGAAGATCATGGCATCTGGTCCCATCACTTCATGGGAAATAGATGGGGACACAGTGGAAACAGTGTCAGACTTTATTTTGAAGGGCTCCAAAATCACTGAAGATGGTGGCTGCAGCCATGAAATTAAAAGACGCTTACTCCTTGGAAGAAAAGTTATGACTAACCTAGATAGTATGTTCAAAAGCAGAGACATTACTTTGCCAACAAAAGTCCGTCTAGTCAAGGCTATGGTTTCTCCAGTGGTCATGAATGGATGTGAGAGTCGGACTGTGAAGAAAGCTGAGCGCCAAAGAATTGATGCTTTTGAACTGTGGTGTTGGAGAAGACTCTTGAGAGTCCCTTGGACTGCAAGGAGATCCACCCAGTCCATTCTGAAGGAGATCGGCCCTGGGATTTCTTTGGAAGGAATGATGCTGAAGCTGAAACTCCAGTACGTTGGCCACCTCATGCGAAGAGTTGACTCATTGGAAAAGACTCTGATGCTGGGAGGGATTGGGGGCAGGAGGAGAAGGGTACGACTGAGGATGAGATGGCTGGATGGCATCACGGACTCGATGGACGTGAATTTGAGTGAACTCCGGGAGATGGTGATGAACAGGGAGGCCTGGCATGTTGCGGTTCATGGGATTGAAAAGAGTCGGACACAACTGAGCGACTGAACTGAACTGACACTCCTTAAATGGATGAGTTAAACCTGGCCCCGGGGAGGTGGTCCAGGTACTTACTCAGATTAGTTTACATGCAGAATTGCCCCAGGATTATTACATCAGTCCAGATCTGGAGAGTAGTTAGCATGCTAACAGAAAGCCAGGAGGAGCTCACTCATCTCATTCATATGTCATGGTAGATAGCTGGTTGAATGATCCGTAGATGGTGAAGTCCCCTCACTTCATGGCAAACAGGTGGGGAAACAGTGGAAACAATGATAGATTTTATTTTCTTGGGCTCCAAAATCACTGCAGATTGTGACTGCAGCCATGAAAATAAAAGACTCTTGCTCCTTAGAAGAAAAGCTATGACAATCCTAGACAGCATATTAAGAAGCAGAGACATTACTTTGCCAATAAATTTCAGTCTAGTCAAAACTGTTTTTCTCAATAGTTATGTATAGATGGGAGAGTTGGATCGTAAAGAAAGCTGAGCGCCGAAGAATTAATGCTTTTGAACTGTAGTGCTGAAGACTCTTGAGAGTCCCTTGGACCACAAGGTGCTCAAACCTGCCCATATTAAAGGAAGTCAGTCCTAAATATTCATTGGAAGGACTGATGCTGAAGATGAAGTTCCAATACTTTGGTCACCTGATATAAAGGATGGACTCTTTGGAAAAGACCCTAATGCTGGGAAAGATTGAAGGCAGGAGGAAAAGGGGATGATAGAGGATGAGATGGTTGGATGGCATCACTGACTCTATGGACATGAGTTTGAGCAAGCTCTGGGAGTTGGTGATGGACGGGGAAGCCTGGCGTGCTGCAGTCCATGTGGTCCCAGAGTCAGACACAACTAAGCAACTGAGCTGAAGTGATAGCTGGTGAACTTGAACCTCTGTCTATGCCACAGAATGAAGTTAAGAACTCTGAGGTATAGACTTGAGTGGACTTGCTGCCTTCTCTGTGGTTTTAGTACATAAACTTCATTTGATTTTCCAAAGTGGTGCTGGCCTCCAGTAACATTTGTTACTACCAGTTTTCAATAAAGTGGTTGTGTACCTAATGAGGTAAACATTGTTATGTTTTCTCCTAACTGGGTTTTCTCATCTGAAATAGTTTGGTTAAGTCCTTTCTGTCTTGGATTGTTTACCTTTTCTCATAGATTTGCAAATAGATATTCTAAACTTTGTATTTCTCTTATTGAAATAATAAATATTATTTTTCAGATAAGGCCTAACATAATGTTTAGAAATGTATCAACTTAATGTGATAAATTTATAAATACTTAATTTTTTTGGTATTTTTATAATTCTACATATGTTACTGAGGGAATACTTCATGCTAGGTACTAGGTCTTGGGAAATATTCTATCTCTATCTCACCAGTGATGAAAAATAAATTGTTATGATGAAAAATAAAACAGGGTAATTACTTTATATTACTGAGATAGCCTGATGATCACTATGAATTATTATTGAACAAATATGTAAGTGTAATACATTAAGAATATAATTAAAGATTTGGAGTTTTTCTCTTTTATTACTTTGGGTGACAGTTTGCTTAAGACGTGAGTTATGCGTTCTTTGATTGTTTATGGATCTTTCCTACATAGATACCTGTATGCTTTTTGTGCATTTGTTATACATGATTTTTAAACTACTGATTAATTGCTATTGAAGAATTTGAAATTTCTGTTTACCCTTGAATCATTGTGGTAATATATATATATTTTAAAGATGGCTCATTTAATATAATTTTTGAAATAAATTGTCTTGAATTTGTACTACTTTAGGGTAGTTCTAAATCTGTATTTTGTTGGAACATATGAGCCCTGTTTTTATTTTACAAGGATTAACATCTACCAAATCTTTTTACTTTGATCCATCTTGCCAAAAGCATGCTTAACTTGATAGCTTTTCATAGATACCTATGTTGCTTTTGTTGTTTCTTATTTTATTTATTTCCATTTTTATTATTACCTAATTACCCTCTTTCTTCTATGTTTTTTGGAACTTTCTCCATTGTTTTATTATAATTTTTGTTGTGGTTATTAAAATATTAATCCACAGTAGTATCAAATAGCAGTAAAAAATGTGTATAGTGAAAATTTCCCTCCTATTCTGACCCCATCTGCTCAATTACCTTGCAGAGATTTTATGAGTGACATTTATATCCATAATTATCATCCTTCATATATTTCATATTATATTCCATATATATCACATTATATATATTATATTTTATAAATATATCTAT
>SJYC01149784.1:0-13609 GCA_006408675.1 Madoqua kirkii | reverse complement strand
TGGTAAGAGTGTGTAGCTTATATGTAATTTTTCAAAACTTTATTGGTGTTTCAGTTGTATCTCAGACATGCCATTTTGGATAATGCTTGCTATATGCTATAAAATAATCTGTGTTTTGTTTATTTGGTGAATAGGAAGTTCTGTATAGAATGACCATCTTAAATTTGTTAATCATAATCTGCAGATTTTCTATGGTGTTGCTTATTTGCCTGCTCGATCTATTTTTGAGAGAATGCTATGGATTTTCAACTAAAATACTTGTTTTTAAAAAATTGAATTTTAATATGCATACAGAAAAGTATTAAATATAAGTATACAACCCAGTTAAAAGACATAGGTATTTACCAGGTTGTTAAATTGCATACAGGATCCTGGAACTGCCTCTGTGCCCTCTTTCCTCAACCACTTAAATCCACTTATCCCCCAAAGATAGCTATCAGAGTTATCGCACAATAGAAGTTATTTGTTTTTAAATTTTATGTAAATTAAGTCATACAGTATGTATGTTTTGCATCTAACACTATGTAATAGTTATCAATGTTGCTATACATAGCTATATTGTCCATTCTTTTTCATTATCTTGTAATATTTCACAGAACAAATACAGTGATGCATCTGTCCACTCTACTGTTTATGTATATATGCATTATTTTCAGTACTGGTTACTGTAAGTAAAGCTACTATGAATATTTCCATCCATGTATTTTGGTACATGAATGTCCTGAATTGTTACTGGGCAGGCAAATTCATAAGAGTGGGATTTATTGGTCAAAAGGTATCTATATGTTTAACTTTAGTAGATACTATCAAATAACTTTAAATCTCATTTTAATGATAGCTTTATAGAGTTAGAAGATCTCGGGATCCACAGCCAATCTGGGCTACTTAGGGAATAAAAGAGGGCTTGATGATACTGAAACTTTCTAAGTATTCCTCTTCTCTGCTTATTCTCTATTTCATGAGGGTTTCTTCCACAAGGCAGGGATCAGGGCCACCATTTGTTCTGGGGTCATATGTTTACAACTTCCAACAGATGAGAAAAAATAAACCTAATCTGTTTAGAAATATCCTAGCTCAGGCCACATTCCTCCTATACCCTGCAGGTGGGGAGGTTATTTTTGGCCAGGTCGTTCATTATATGCCCATATTAATAATCATGGGACAGAAGTTATCACCAGAAAAGGGAAGCTTCAGTGATATATTACATCTATTTTTAAATATTACTTTTATCCCTGTTTTATGGAGTATAAAATAGGATCTAAGATAAAATAGACTATCAATAGATAGATTCTTTTTTTAAAAAGCAATTAAAATTTTTGCATGAACAGCATTCATGGACATGAAAATGAAATAGAAGAAGCCAAATGACAGGGATTCAGTCACCCTAACACCCTGACAAGGCAAACTGAGTTTTAGCTTCTAGTTCTTGTCACTATGCAGACATAATTTTAATGTTTTAATTACTGTGTCAAGAAATGTTGTTTTCATTTAATAGCTTTTTATTCCACATTATCTTCGTAAACTTCAATGATCCGTACTATAATTCATAGTTCATGTAACTTCTAGTAATTGGATATTTAGTTTTAAAAATATTTGTGATCGTAAACAATGCTGCAGTAAACATCACTGGGACTATAGGTTGTCATTTGTATCATCTTCTTGGGAGGGAGTCAGGGAGCATAAATACTCTTACGGCTCTACCAGGCAGTTTGAAGATGGAAAAATTCCTTTAAATTATGGTAAAAGTGTTTGCAGTTTCTGTAGATTCATTTCTTTTCTGTCCCACAATACCTAATTCTATACTTTTATCTATTTGGATCTTTTTTTTTTTTAACTTTTTACTTTGTATTGGGGTATAGCCAATTAACTGGCTCAGACAGTAAAGCATCTGTCTGCTATGCAGAAGACCTGGGTTCGATCCCTGGGTTGGGAAGATCCCCTGGAGAGGGAAATGGCAGCCCACTCCAGTATTCTTGCCTGGAAAATCCCATGGATCTCAGAGCCTGGTAGGCTACTGTCCATGGGGTTGGACACGACTGAGTGACTGCACTTCACATAGCCAATTAACAATATGTGATAGTTTCACGTGAACAGTGAAGGAACTCAGCCAGACATATACATGTACCCATTTTCCCCCAAACTCCCCTCACATCCAGGATGCCCCGTAACATTGAGCAGAGTTTCCTGTGCTATACAATAGGGCCTTGTTGGTTATCCATTTTAAATATAGCAGTGTGTATATGTCCGTCCCAAACTCCCTAACTATCCCTTTCCTTGATCCTTCCCCTCTGGCAACCATAAATTCATTCTCTAAATTGTGTGTCTCTTTCTGTTTTATAAGTAGTCCATTTGTATCCTTTCTTTCTAGATTCCACACATAAGAGATGCCATACTATATTTCTCCTTCTCTGTCTGACTTACTTCACTCAGTTTGACACTTTCTAGGTCCATCCATATTGCAGCAATGTAGTATTTCATTCTTTCTGATGGCTGAGTAATATTCCATTGTATATATATACACCATATCTTTTTTATCCATTCCTCTGTCGGACATTTAGGTTGCTCCTATGCCTTGACTATTGTAACCCTGCTGTGGTGGCTGTTCTTTGGGCACTAAGTTAATATTTGTAAATAGCGTTAGAATAGTCTCCCAATGCTTAAGATAAGCCTAAAGCAGGGGGAGAGTATAAATGCATTTGCTTAGAACTAATTTTTATGGTACACACATATTTGAAGACTGTACAATTTTTTAATTTATAAGTTTAGGACTATTGATTTCTAAGGTAACCCTGAAAATAACTCAACATTTTCTCTGTAAACTACATTTTCTGTAGATTTCTGTGTGATTGGATGAGATATACTGGTGTCTTTGGTAACTATCTGCCGCTTTGCAGAGTTTTGGAATGTGACTATATTTATATGATAGTCCAATCCTTTTGGCCATTAGTCGAACTTCAACAACTTTTCTTCAACAATATTTTTCCCCTCGTTTGGAGGGAAGTGTTATTTATTCTTGAGAGAATATTTTTCCTCCTTTAGACTTTATCTAGTTTCTGAGTGCAGTCTTACTGTCAATTTATTAGCTCTGTCATTTAGCACAAAATTTAAAATTAAACTGTGGCTCTATGTTAGTTAGAGATGGGAAACTGTTCTTTGAGATTCTAACATGCTTAAATCATATTTCTTCAGAGATAATCTGTTTCCCCTTTTTGGAAAACAAAGGCCTCTCCTCTCTTCATTATGTACATGAATCAAGAGAATTGTGTGACTGAAGGACATGCAGGAGAAAGAAGAGAAAGAAAGGAAGAATTTTCCTTTAGCCTCTTTTTTTTCCCTTTTATTTCTTTCTTTGGCATTTCAACAAGATTGAATAAGGAAAACTAACCATTTTTATTTTTTGAAAAACATGCAGGTGGGAAAAAGTATTTATTCTGGCTAGATAAAAACCCTAACTTGGTATACTCAAAGCAAATTATTTGGGTTTAGGTAGATTATACAAAAGGGAAATGACGTAGCCTCAGTTACTTGCATTGATATGGTATAATTTGCTCAGGTGCCAGCATAACAGGAAATGGTCTGATCTCAACTTTTAAGTGTCTGCTTCTTTCTTGTGTCATCCTGGCTTACCTCCTCATCCCCATTGCCACCTCTCACACACACGTTTGCTGTCTGTTGTTTTTGCTCAGATGTTCAAAAACATATTTAATAGTGTTTGTAAATGTAGATTCAGAGTAATGATAACTAATTCTTCTCACTAAAATCCACAACCACCTAGGACCACAACCAAAAGTGGTAGCTGAGATTTCTTTTGGTATTTGTTTTATGAACACTTCATTAAGAAAGTTAATAGGGTTTAAACATGTTTGCCTTTCTTACAATTTCAAACTAAGCATTTTAATTTTAATTTATATTTCTAATATATTTAAAATTTATAATCATAATATAACAATAGTCTGTATACTTTAGACAAGAATCCTACATAATGTGAATACTTTCTCAGTTTATTCTGTGTATCTGTTTTCAAGCTTTTGTTATATGCATATTTTTATATCATTGTAAATGTTGGTTAATTTTGAAATTAGATATTTTTGGCAATTTGTTGGAATAACATGCAAAGGAAGGGTATATCTTTTATGAATACTTAGTTTAGGAGGTCACCTAGCACTAATAAGAATCAAAAAATGACTATTTTCTGGAGTCACTAATATTTGAAGTAGTCATACTCAGGTGGCAATTTTAAGTACTGGTGTATTATTGGTAGTAAGAAATAGTTTTTATCTTTAATGTTAAGTAAAGCTCACAGTTGTTTTGTGTGTGACAGCAGCTATACAGAATCCTTCTAGCTCTGTAAATATTAGATTTGGCTGTGTTGCTAGGAAACCCAAAATAAAAAGAAATTTAACTAAGCAGGAAGCATTATGGAAACTAAAATTTGTTTTTATAAACAGTGCAGCTTTGGGTTATGCTGCGTGATTAAAAGGTTGGTGTAAACTATTTCATACGTACATTAAAGAAAAAAGAAACTTCTTACAATGTAGTGATCGTTTCCTGTTTCATTTTTAATTTTCTTCTCGTGTAACGAGCTCTCACTAAGAGTTGCTTGAAATCTCTGGGAAGGTCTGTTCTGAATTTACTACTTCTGGATTGGTTAAAATCCCTTTTAAGTGTGTGCTGTGTTCTTTGAAAGCTTTGGTCAGTTGAGCAACTTGCTGCTCGTGTTAAAAAAAAAAAAAAAGAGCTGAGTAATGCTGGAGCTTTCTCATGTGGCTGATGCAAACCTGGAGAATTTGCATCATCATCTAGCTGGAGTAAGTTGGTGTGACAGGCAGGCGCTTAAATACCAGCCCATGAGGAAGCTGATCTGGTCTGTAGTGATAGGGCGACAGCAGCAGCAGCCGCAGCAGCAGAGGTAGTCGGGGAGGTGAACGAACTAGAGCACCATGAACGAACACACAGGTGTTTCTGAGGTGTAATTAGATCCCGAAAGGTGAAAATACACCTTAGCTCTTTTACCTGGGAGCACAATATCACTGAGAACGAATCTGAAAGCAAAAAGGAAAGAGATCAGATCGGTCAGTCACCCCAAGAGACTCCACAGTTGACAGTTTGGAATTAAAAAACAGTTTTTTTTTTTTCCATTTCCTTTTACCCCCCTGCGGATCTCTACCATGGTCAGAAAGCCCGTGGTGTCCACCATCTCCAATGGGGCTTACCTGCAGGGCAATGTTAATGGGAGGCTGCCTGCCCTGGGCGGCAAGGAGCCTCCTGGGCAGGAGAAAGTTGTGCTGAAGAAGAAAATCACTCTGTTGAGAGGAATCTCCATCATCATTGGCACCATCATCGGAGCAGGAATCTTCATCTCTCCTAAGGGCGGCTCCAGAACACAGGCAGCGTGGGCTTGTCCCTGGTGGTCTGGACGGTCTGTGGGGTTCTGTCACTGTTTGGTGAGTGTTCCTGCTTCTCTGGGGGTGTGTCTGTGGGGTTGAGCACTGTGCTGTCTGGGAAAGCAGAGGGAGATTTCAAAGGAGTGAATGAATGGCAGAGGCTACTCCAGATTTTCTGATTTTAGGGGAGGTATGCGAACTATCTAAGCACACTGTCCACTGTTGGCAGAATGCTGAGTGCCCTGAAATTGCATCCTAAATCTATGCTCTCTTTTCCTGACCAAGGCGCTCTATGTTCCGACTTTTCCCTTTGGCATTGAATGTTGATGCTAACTTTGATGACCCAGTAAAATACAGGTGAACTTTCTGTACCCGGCACTTGTGCTCAGTGAAGGTATGTTTGGGGTGTCTTGGCAGCTGGCAAGCTGAATGAAACACCTGTGAAGTGAAACCCACTGTGGCCTATTTAGACACGGAACTGAGTGCTCAGCAGAAGTTTTACTGACTTTTTATTGGCAAAACAAATGGATGGCAGTCTTTTCCCTTTTAATTTTTTTAACTTCATGTGCTTGTCAGTTCCTAGTCTTCTTTCAAAAGTCCTTGAATGTGGATCAAAGTGTGATGGCACATAACTCAGTTCCTTTTGTAACGGATCATTGCAAGGGTGTGAGCATATTTCACATTTTTTTTGTACTTTTCATCTCTCCCCGGTACCCATAAATTTTTGCAATATAAATTGTAAAATTGGAATTGGATATTAGCTTGCTGTTTGCCCAGCTCTGTTTTCTTCGTTTACAGTTCACTTGGTCTTCGGAGACACAGGTCATTGGTCCACCTATCTGCAGAGTTAGTCTCAACAAAATTGGTAGAACTGGTAGAAGAAATGTGATTATTAACTTTTTTTCAAAACCTAAATCTCTTTTATTGATGTGATAATTAATAATAAAGAGGTAATAAATGTCCCTTCATGAGGTGGGCATATGACTGGAATGCTTCTTGGGTTAGCTATAAGGTATTAAAAACTGGTGAATGGTGAAGAAATTAAATTGTATTTATACTATGGGGAAAATGTCTAAGATATATTTGCTCTTCTCTGGCAAACAGTGCTTTTTTATTCCAAAAGATACTACTCTTTAAAGGTTTTAACTCTTTGTCCTAACTCTCTAAGACCAAGTACTACTAACTCTTGGTCCTACATGGACCAACCTGTTTATGCTGAAGGTCTTGGCAATGTTTTCATGCATTGGTTTGAACATTTATCTAGAGAACTCAAATTTTCATGATTAGGAAGAAAGTATTTTAAACAAAATTTGTTAAAATAAAAACTTAATATAGAAATATCAACAGAGGAATTATATTTAGGTGTTTACAAAGGGTTTATGGTATTCATATGGTGTGGCGTACACAATTATAGACAAAGAGAAACCTAATTATTGATCTTCTTAAATGATTTTGTGTACCCTCAGCCTTTAATCTTCTCCAACACTTGGTATATTCAGAATAAATCATTGTCTAATAGGAGAAACCATAGCCAGTTTCCTGGACTTTGTATCCTGTGTGCATGCAGCTCCCACTATGTGATTCCATTTTTGTATATTATAAAAGGCTATTCAGATATGATAAAATGGGTGGCTCTGAGCATTAACTAGTTAAAGTGATGTTGACTTGTACTAAGAAAATATGCTTCTGCATAAGTGTGTCATCTCAAGTGATTAAAAATAAACTAATGAGACTAGCTAAGTTTACACTTGAGTTGGTATTCTTTGATTACTAATCACAGGGAATATGCTTCTATACTAATCTATTTATCAATGTTTGCATTACATTGGTCACTTGAGCTTCTAGGAACTCTTGACAGGAGTGCCTTCCTCACAGAAAGCAAAGCAAAATATAAGGGAAAAAGTTCTTTGTCTTAAAACTCTGGAACTAAGAGTATAGAATGTGTATATTATGTTTACAATTTTGTTTAAAGCCAGGTTTAATACATGGGCTCTTACATCCTATTTTGAACTATTTTCATCTGACTAATATGGTATGGAGCTTGAGACCTTCAAATGAAAATTTCAGTTTTCCAGAACTCAATTTAAACCTGGGGCAACCATCCTGGAGTTTAACCAAAGAATACACAGGTCTAGGTATTGAGTCTCTGGAGAGAAATTCTGAAGTTCTTAAGACATTTTCTAATAACATTTAATATTGGATGATTTTGTTGTACAGTCTACCAACATGGCAACTGGTTTCCAATAGAAAATGAACTGCAAGTAGAGTTAGTTTTACATGGACAAACTGTATCAGTGATTCCCAACTATCCATCTGTAGACTAAGTTACTTTAGAATTAGCTGTGCTAATTTTAAAATAATAGATTTTCTTTGATGCCTCTGTCGAAGAGTCTGGCTTCTCTTGATCAGAGAGTAGGTCTGGGGGATGGCCTTAGTGCTTGTATTTTTCATTTTAATTAAAAAATTATTCCCAGGTGACTCTGATACAGTTCTAGTTTGGAAATAGGATAAGCAACACTAAGATTTTGCTGAATATCCAAATTACGTTTATGTTGGACATTTCTACCTGAAGCTCTACTGATTAGTAATAATTCCTCATGCTTTTAGTCTCCAGAGTAGCTCAGGCAGAAATTATGTCTTACATTTGAGTACTTAACAGTATGGGTAGAACTTTTCACATAATGTCAAGATATACTTTTTGTTATATATACAATAAGTTGCTCGCAGTAGTAGGTAAAGCTGTATTTCATGAGGTGCTTTCTGTGTGTCAGGCCTGTTACTGTCCTTGGCATTCATTTTCATACTTATACACACAATCCCCTTATGAGGTGAGAATTAAAGTCTTTATTTCTCAGAGGATGAAACTGAGGTTTGGGGAGATTACATAATCTGCTCAAGTCTTTGTGAATTTTATTGCTAAATGTTAAAAATTGGTTCATAATTAATTTTATCTCCATGTTCATAAATATGTTAAAACATCTCTTTTTCAAAAGTTTTATTTCAGTCACCTAGGAATGATACTCTGAAATACATCCATAAGAAGCTTTCCTAAAAAATAGAATATCTGTGTCAAATTAATTTTGTTGATAAGCAAAATATACCCTATAAATTAAATGAAGCCTTCCAAAAGCTTGGGTCCATACTTTTCAGGAGAAGAGAGAAATTTTTTTTATTTTGATGTGTCACAAAAACATCATTTATTAAAAGGATGCTCAATATAATGAGGTCAATTTGATATAATTCTTTGTCTTGATGTGAAATTATGTTCTTCAAAAATGGTTGTGGATTCAAAATTCTTAATAATATTATATTGTTTTAGAAGTTTGTCTTTACCATTTCAGGTAAAATTACCTTGAACAGAATGAACAAGATTTCAAGCATGAGGAAGTTAAAGGGGAATTTGGAGGTTCTTAGGAATTTGATTAGTGTTGTTTATTTTGAAAAAGGGTGTCATTCAAACCAAAGGATGTAGTATCATCTCATGAAATACTGCTGTGTCCATTCTACTGCTGGATGACTTGGTAATATTTTAACTTTGTGCCTTTGTATCATAATTATTTCACAGGAGCCTTGTCCTATGCTGAACTGGGAACTAGTATAAAGAAATCTGGTGGTCATTACACATATATTCTGGAAGTCTTTGGCCCATTACCAGCGTTTGTGCGAGTCTGGGTAGAACTGCTCATTATACGGTAAGAGCCTAGATAGAAAAAAAGATTAAGGAAAAATAAATCTATTCATCATCCCATTTTTGCATCACTTTATTTTTAAATAATTGGCAGTATGCATGCCTGTGTGGTAAACATGTCTCCTTCAGGACATAAAGTCTGCGATGAAAGACCTTTTTCAATTAATGTTTTTAGTGCCATTTTGCCTCTGGCAGTAGTTTTCTAACCATGCCAAACTTGCAAAGCATCTGCTTGTTGTTAATATTCAATTATTCTCTAAGTCATTTTCAGGAAGATGCTGACCTAAAAGAATGTGAATTGTCAAAACCTACCATGATAAATCAGACCTTTTGTTTGATTATAAAGTGTAAAATGACAAAATTAAGTGTTCTCCTAGGAACTGGGGTTTTCCTTCTTAAGTCATTTTCAGGAAGATGCTGACCTAAAAGAATGTGAATTGTCAAAACCTACCATGATAAATCAGACCTTTTGTTTGATTATAAAGTGTAAAATGACAAAATTAAGTGTTCTCCTAGGAACTGGGGTTTTCCTTCTTGTAGATCACACCACTAAGCCATCTTAAGTTTACTTAGTTTTCATAACTAGGAAACTTCTGTTCCTAGCAACTTAGTATGTCATCAAGTTTTATATTCTACCAAAAAAAAAAAAAAAGCAAACAAAACAAACACACACACACTTGTCACAATGACTCATATCCTCACATTAAACAAATCAGTGAACTACAGTTGCGGAAAGCTTTTTGATTATATTGTTGTAAGAATGCATTCCCCTTCCTGATTGCCTTGGTTTAAAATCAAACCAAATAATGCTAAGTCACTCTGAATAGCGAATTTCCTCCAATTTTGTGGGAAACTTATGATGTCACATGAGAACTTCAGATTATCCTTAAGGCAAACTGCTTCCGTGAAATGTGACTAGCACATTCTGACAGCAGAATCTAACAGAAATAATTAAAGAAACTTGTTCTTACTGTAAACTTATCAGACTTACACAGCTGAAAGCTCCTGTGAGCTCTTATCCTATCATTTAGAGCTGAGTGGTAAATGCAGAGCTAATAAGTATTGACTTAACACTAATCTTGATTTTCATAGTCCTAGGAGTCTCTTTTGTAGTAAAGAGCTTAGAATGGTATTTACATCTTTTTTAAGTCTGTTCTCATTTTAAGCAATTTTGCATTATTTAAAAGTTGTTATTATGAAATAATGATAAGGAAGTATTTTGTTCCTTTTCTAAACTCTGGGATTTGCCTGGGAGGTGCCTTCCACTCTTTTCTGATAATATGAAGATTACTCTTCAAAGGTCAACTTAAGTTCTGTCTTTTCCAGAGTTAATTTCCTGTTCACCCTAGTTTATAGTATTTCTTTCCTCTCTTAATTCTTCTGAAAAAAAAAAATGCAGTCTCTGCTTCTCATTTGACATTGAACATGCTGGCTTATATTCTTACTTAATATTTTAGGAATCTGTGCTCTGTTCCCTGTTAAGACTGCAAGCATTTCAAGCATATAAAACCAGGCCTCTCACTTTTTGTAACTGTTATACTACTTACTGTCATATATTAAATGCACTGATTGTCATATATTAAATTCTTTTTGAATAGCAGTTGAAAAATTTAGTAAATATTCAATCTTTCAGTAAGTTATATTGGGTTGGCCAAAATGTTCATTCAAGTTTTTCCATTGAGATGGCATGGAAAATTCCTAACAGATTTTTTTGCCAACCCTAATAAAATATACTCAGTAGTTAAGTAAATACAATACTTATTTAGAGTGGTGGCCTGTCAGAACAGTGGGCTTTGGGGCCTGATGCAGCTGAGCTGGAGTCCCTCTCCAGCCATGTTCTGGCTAATCGTGTTGGCTGGTTAGCCATACTTTGGTCAACTGCTCAGCATATTGATGGACTTGATCATTCCATTTGTACTAGTAGCACCAACACAGTGCTTACTCATTCATCTATTCATTCCACAGACTATGCTACTGAATGGTGTATGGCAAGTTAAAAAGATCTAAAGTGATGTGAGCCTCAGTTCTTATTCTCAAGTAGCTTATAATCATATTACCTTAGAGAGCTACTTCACTGGGTATGTGTTTATGGAAGCAATTACCTAAATATGTTCTAGAAGCTTTTGTAATGGATTCATATGTTTCTTTGTAATATGGACTCACATTACTCAGTTGTTCTCTCAGAGTAATGAATGACTTGAGGGGTGACAAAGTACCTGAGTAATATAGCATTCCTCTTCCGCTGAAAGTGCCCAGGGTACCTAAATATTTACTATTAAAATTGTACTTCAGATTAAGTCACTTTTGTCAGGAATAATCTGTAACATATCTTAAAAAGAAATCATACAGCAGGGATCATTTGAATTCATACATTCACCATGTATTCATTAGTTTTCTGTAGTGTAACAGATACTTTACTAGACACTTTACGATACACTGAGGATGAAATAGTGATTAATATGCACACAGGCATACTCATGAAGCTCATGGTCAGTGAGGGAAACAATTGTCAATCAAGACATCATGTAAGAGAATAAAAAGTTACTACTGTGATACATACGTGAAAGGGGAGCTATGAAGTTCCTAAGAGAGTATACTCTGGGAGATCTAATGCAGTTAGAGGACTGAAGAAGCTTCCTCGGGAAAAAGATTGAACTAAGACCTGAGGTATAAGAAACTGTTAGTGAGTTTCAGGGGCTCTAGGCAAAGAGTATTCAGATCCTTCTAGTGGGAGGAAGCACACTGAAGAGGAAGGAAAAGTTTGGACCAGATGGAGCCTTGTATTGAAGGATTTTTGTGGATTCTATGTTTTGAAAGGACTGAAATGACATGATTAAATTTTAATTTACACATCAGAAATTTATAAATGATGGAGAATAAGAAAAATGTCTTGTTGTGGTCAGGAGGAGATTGTCTTGGAAAAAAAACAATCAAGAAATCTCACTGCTGCACATCTACACTGAGGAAATCATAATTGAAAAGGACACATGCACCCCAGTATTTATCACATCAACTGTTTACGATAGCCAAGATATGGAAGCAACCTAGATGTCCGTTGACAGATGAATGGATAAAGAAGATGTCGTACATATATACAATGGAATGTTGCTCAGCTATAAAACAACACATTTGAGTCAGTTCTAGTGAGGTGGATGAACCTAGAGCCTGTTATAACAGTGAAGTCAGAAAGAGAAAAACAAATATTGTATATTCACACATATGAATGGAATCTAGGAAGATGGTACTGATAAGCCTATTTGCAGGGTAGCAGTGGAGATGCAGACCTAAAGAACAGACTTATGGATATGGGGGAGGAAGAGAGTGGGGTGATTTGAAAGAGTAGCCTTGAAACATAGACATTACCACAGATAAAATAGATAGCCAGTGGGAATTTTCTATATGATGCAAGGAGGTCAAATCTGGTGTTCTGTATCAACCTAGGGGAGCTGGGATTGGGTGGGAGCTGGGAGGGAGGTTCAAGAAGAAGGGGACATATGTACGCCTATTGATGCATTCAGAAACCAACACAATACTGTAAAGTGGTTATCCTCCAATTAAAAGTAAATAAATCTATCTTGGTTTCTAATACCAGCAGGTCAGGGTTGGAATACATGATGATGGTTGGTTTCCTGACAATCTAGGTGTTAGACCTGGAGGTTGAGTAACCATGAGATGGAAGATAAACTGAAATGGAAGACTTGGCATGGCAAATTTAAATAATTTCATTGACTTGCCTGTGTATCTAACAAACATGCATTCATATGTGGTATATTTAAACTGGAAAAGCCTGTGTCATTTTCTAACAGAAAATTAAAAAGCTAAAATAGAATCATTTGCTACCTGTTTTACTATATACCTGAACTTATTTCACTTTCTTATCTCATTCATGTTTTCTCTATTTATAAAATTACAAGACTAATTTTGTTTTTCAAAACATACTTTTCACCTAAATATTTATATGAAATTAAGAATAATCACTTGGCTTTTCAAGGTTTTTCTGTTTGGAAAAATCTACACTAATACAATGTCAAGCATGTAAGCATATATTTGCAATGAACACTTATTAATACTAATTTTTTAAAGTTGAGTTTTGTGTTCCTTTTGTGAACCCATTAGACTGTGCTGTTAACTCATCCCTACTCTGCTGGAGTTTAATTGTTGACTTACTGAGAAAGGAGACTATTTCTTGTGTGGCCCAGTCCTATTGGATCTCAAGTAATAAACTAGACTTTTAAGCAGAAAGTTAATTATGGGAGGGAGGAAGAAAAACTGACAGCACTCAGCCTTATTCCCAAGCAGATGTGAAGTTTAAAAACTAGCTATCAAAGTTGCAGACAGTATTTCATTTGGAATATCTGTGATGACTGAATCAAATATAGGCTAAAAACTCAACATTCAGAAAACTAAGATCATGGCATCCAGTCCCATCAGTTCAGTTTAGTCTTTAGGTTGTGTCTGACTCTTTGCGACCCCATGATTCACAGCATGCCAGGCCTCCCTGTTCATCACCATCTCCCAGAGTTCACTCAGACTCACG